>JAUPMG010077099.1:0-12969 GCA_031762675.1 Pachysandra terminalis
TTAAATTCACAAATTCCTTCTATCTGTCTACCAATCTATTTAGAATTAATTTTGATAATTTGGTAATTTAAACCCCTGCAGTCCTTGAGGTTCGACACCCTCAAAATAGCCATATTCTATAAGAATTCGTTCTATTGCGAGTGATATTTTATTATTGGATTGGTTTCCAACAATATCAATTGTCCTCTATCTAGATCGATGCTCGATGACATCGTAGGAAATACTATCCTCCGTCTAGAGTGATACTCGATGACGTTGTAGGCAATACTATTCTCCATCTAGAGCGATGCTCGATGACGTCGTAGGCAATACTATCCTCCGACTAGAGCGATGCTCGATTACGTCATATGCAATACTATCCTATGTCTAGAGCGATGCTCGGTGACGTCTTAGGCAATACTACCTCTGTCTAAAGCGATGCTCAATGACATCGTAGGAAATACTATCCTCTGTCTAGAGCGATGCTCAATGACATCGTAGACGATACTATCCTCCGTCTAGAGCGATGCTCGATGACGTCGTAGGCAATACTATCATCCTTCTAGAGCAGTGCTCGATGACGTAGTAGGCAATACATCATCCGTCTAGAGAGAGTCTCAATAACGTTGTAGGCAATACTACCTTCGTCTAGAGCGAAGCTCTAAGATGTAGAAGAAAATACCACCTCCGTCTAAAGGAAACCTCGACGACGTAGGTCAAATAGTCTTGAAAGTACTAAGGTTCAAGGACCTAGAAAGTACTAACACTTGTAACCTCGATGGCGTTAAGACTAGACATTCTCGATGACGCCAAGGCTAAACAGTTACAAATATTTACCGATAGCCAACGCCCATATCGAGGAGCCGTGAGGCTCGCCAACACTTGGCTGTATTGGGGTTATAGGCCATGTCACGGTTTCTTGGTGGCAAACCTATAATTATCCAAACAACTTGTGATTGGTCCACCTGAAAGACTAGGGTACATGATGCATACTTCCCCAGGTGAACGTCTTAACAACCGTCAGAAGCGATAGTTAGGAATTCTAACTACAGTTAACTCTCTTCCAAAAGCTATAAATACTAGCTCACTTCCCTTATTCGGGGAGGATGAAAGATCACAGAAAAGATAGACCTCTGACGAAATTCCCAGATCTTGAACTATGTCTGACTTGATCCCTATTTGGGTAATAGGCAGCCTACAAAAGGCTCATTTATAATCCCAATTAGAGCCCTAGGGTTGGAGAATCTCAAGCACCATGACCCACTAATTTCCTTAGCCTGGTTAAACCGATATTAGATGGTCCACAAGGTTTACTCTTTTGTTCTTCTAAAGAAGGGATACGGTCACTCGTTGATTTAGATTCCCGTCGATCAGTAATATTATACTTTGGTGACTATTCACAAAACCACCCACGAAACATTGGCAACTCCACCAGGGACTATAGTCTCTTACATAGTGATGACCATTAGAAGAACGTCGATATCAAAGAGCAAGACAAGGTCCGTAGAGCAAGCCAGAGCATCGTTTCTTCAAGCTGTTGAAGAGAGGCATGAAGAGCACTTATCAGGCGATTTGCATGGGCTGGAAAATACTCCTGGTGTTTTGCCTAAGTCTCCTATGTACGTTATAACCTATAAGATTTGAGAACCGACAATACTACTCGCAAGAGATCGAGAGTAAGGGAAGGGAGATTCAACTAAGAGCGCGTAGCAAAAAGTCTACCATCACCACCTACCAAGTTGACTTTGACAACATACAACTACTCTTCTTCTCCTAACAGGTGGGCACGCAATGCCTCGATCTAGGATTCATGATCATCAATACGAGACTCAATGTCTTGAGGGTAGTAGGAGAAACCTTTAGCTCTCGATAACATGTGAGATGTTCCAAGATTTCCTCCATGGAATCTAAGTGCGCTGTCAACTAATCTAGCTTCATCCTGGTTGCTAAGGGATTCTTATAGCTCCTTCCGCATATCATGGAGATCCTCCATGGTAAGAGCAGAGAGCTATCTCCAGAAAACGTTTAACCAGTGAACATACATCTGAGTAGAAGAAGGCTCGAAGATGTGGACTAGAAAAATGTTATCTCAGTGCTGGGATCACCATAATGATCAATAACCCTTCGAAGAATATAGTCGTATCCGGAGGGGATGTATATCTTCTTTGCGAACATGAGGTGGGTGTCCAGATAGTAATGGATCAACATAAGCACCTACACTCGTAGGATACAAGAATCCATCAGCAATGGAATCATGAGAATGACCACTCTCATTAGAGGCGTCAAAAGCAGGAACACCCTTCTCATCAAGGATCAAGGATCCCGGGAGTACATCTACGATCATATTAGGTACTCTCACATGTCTAAGAGGAGTTGACACTAAAGAAGTGCGATGACTACTCCCCTTCATTTATTGTTTGAACGATGTTTTCTTCTGACGTACTAGGGAAGCAGTAGGAGTCTCCTCCCTTGCAAAGGGAGTATCAATTGTAGCGTCCCCAACACTAAGAGTAGGAGGACATTGATGCTTAGGGGAATCACCTGCAAGAGTTAAAACGATCACTTCAAATAAGCAAAAGATATGCTCAGAATGAAACATACACTAGCAAGAAAAATCAAAGTCTCACCCCTCTCAGCCGAGCATGTTGTAAGGGAAGTACCAGGAGAGACTGCTACTACTAACGCCATCCTACTCGAGCTGAGGCTGTAATGTCATGCCTCAACATCAAGGCTAATAAGGCCCGAGTAATGAGTTTGACCCTCATCGACATCGTTTCCTTCATTTTCATCAACCTCAATATCAGAAGTCGGTATTTCCTCATCTGGAACAAGGATTGGGGGACTTACGATAGGGCGTTGACTGTGCTTGGAGGATGAGCTAGCATGGCTTATGAGAGAAAGATCAAGCAGATTGTAGAATTGACCAAAACAACTGCAAGAATAAGGAAAGTATGTGCGCGTACATTAGCTATCGATGATTACAGCAAGGTTCCGAGGAGGACTAGCTATTGATGATTGCAGCAAGTTCCCGAGGAAGACTAACTAATGATGATTGCAGCAAAGTCCTGAGGATGATCGGTCCTGATGAGGATTGGTTGCGAAGAAGATCGGTCTTGAGGATGAGGAGGATCAGTCTGAAGGAGGATTGTTCACGACGAAGATCGGACAGTGACGCCCCAAACTAAAAGAAGGAAAAAAAATAGTGATATTTTTTACCAGTCTTGTGAGACTGGTAGACGTCAAAGCCTAGGAGCAGGGGGCGTCAACAGTAGATCCCAACTCTGTGGGGGTTGGTACGGGCGCCGAAAGTCAATTCCAAGGCAGATGAGGTGGCACTAACGTCATGCCAATCCTGCTGCAAGCAAAGGCATGGCGCAAAAAAAAAAAAAAAACTGGTATCAGTCCTATCAAGATGATACTGCTGTTGGTATCAATCTTATTAAGCTGATACTGCTGCTGGTATTAGTCCTATCAAGCTGATACTATTACTGGTATCAGTCCTATCAAGCTGATACTACTATTGGTATCAGTCCTATCAAGTTGATACTGCAAGATGATACTCTGCTGGTATCAGTCTTATCAAACTGATACTGCTGCTGGTATCAGTCCTATCAATGCTGTTATAGACAAGATATGACGCCAGAAAAAAAAACGAGTATCAGTTCTATTAAGTTGATATTGTATGCGGATACCGTTCCTAGTATCTATCGGTTTTATCAATGCTGCTGTAGGCAAGACATAGCGCTAATGCCAAAAAAATAATAATAAAATAAAAAAATTTAAAAATTTCTCCCATCACATCATACTAACGTCAGAAGCATGAGACTTTGACGACTTGCTTTTGAAAGAACAATTTTCTCCCATGATGCTATAGACGCTATAGGTAAGTGGCTTTGACTACTTGCATCTAAAAGAACAATTTTCTCCCATGATCATGATAACATCATGGCTATGTAAAGGCTTTGACAGCTTACTTTTAAGCTTTGAGAGGAAACAAATCTCTCCCATGACGTCATGCTGCTGACCTCAAGGGTACGTAGAGGCTTGGCTTTGGCGGCATGCTTTTGAACGAAAATAAAATTTTTTGTGTGATGTCATCATGACATTATAAGTATGTATGGGTTCCACTTTGACATCGACTTTGACAGTGTACTTTGATCGAAAACAAAATTTTCTAATGATGTCACTATCACGTTATAGAACGCCTTTTATAAAAATTATGATGGTAGTATAACATCATGATTTGGTACGGACTTTGAATTCTTGTTTTTAGCCGAAAATAATAATAATAATAATAAATAATAATTATTATTTATTCATTAACAAAAAAATTTATCAGTTTTGTCAAGTTGATATTATTGGTATCAGTCCAATCAAGTTGATATTACTGGTATCAGTCTAATCAATTTGATACTACTGTATCACGGTATCAGTCATGACAAACTAATAATACTAAAGACAGCTCTTGCCTACAGGTGAGGTGGCGCCAAAAAAATAAATTATTTATTTATTAATAATTAGTATCAATCCTGTTGTACCGATATTATCGTATCAATTCTGTCAAACTAATAGTACTCACCAGACCCCGGGAGCAAGGGGCGTCAAAGACAGTCTCCGCCTGCGGGATACCGATTTAGAGATGCGTCTCAATACTCCATAGCGGGATGTCAATACACCACGGCGGGATGCCGACTTAGAGATGCGTCTCTATATCCTATGACGAGATGCCAGTACTTCACGACGAGATGCCAGTACTTCACGATGAGATGCCGATTTAGAGATGCGTCTCTATATTCCATAGCAGGATGCCACTACTCTACGGCGGAATACCGATTTAGAGATGCGTCTCTATACTCTATAGCAGGATGCCAATACTCCACAACGGGATGCTGACTAAGAGATGCGTCTCTATACTACATGGTAGGATACCAATAGCCTACAACGGGATGCCGATTTAGAGATGCGTCTCTATACTCTACGGCGGGATGCCAGCCTAGAGATGCGTCTCTATACTTCATGGCAGAATGCCAATATTCCGTGGCGGGATGCCAACTAAGAGATACATCTCCATGCCACGCCAATGCTCAAAGGCAGTGATCGGCGTGCAGTGACAATGTTAGTCAAACTATACCATGACTACGCCAATATCTTGAAAATGATCGTCGTGGTTAGGGGGACTGAAATGTAGATATGAAAAAAGGTAAAGGCAGATAGCCCAATAATAGACCGCCATATGTCAGAACTATGACCGAAACATAGCAACATCCCCACTGATACCTGTGGGTATAACCCTCGGGAACTTCTTAAGGAAGAACCCTGGTCAGTTCAAGGAACCGGTTCAAGGAAAATACGACCAAGACATAGATATAGGGAGAAGGTAGTGCGATACCGTGGTGACCCTTTTTATTACATAAATCACAGGATAATCAACGCTTATAATGAATATGCAATGAAACTAATATCAATAGGTACTCCACAACGGGATGCAAGACCCCTTTACAGCAGGATGTAGATGCAGAGATACTTCTCAAGTCATACTCGAGGGCACCGACCTGCGATAGGACAACCCCTCGGGTTCTTAAGAGTCCCACTTGTAATGGGACATCCTCTCAAGTCATACTCGAGGGTGCCCACCTGCGATGGGACAATCCCTCGGGATCTTGAAAGCTTTAGAGGTGTGCCTCACGTTCACCAAAGAGATGCGTCTCGGTGAACACGTCGATATGAATTTACACCTAAAGGGAGAGACCACCTTGGACAATGTAAGTCATCGACACGTCGATATGAATTTACACCTGAGGGGAGAGACAGCCTTGGACGATGTAAGACGTCGACACATCGATATGAATTTACACATGAAGGGAGTTATAATCCTGGAAAATGTAAGACATCGATATTATCCTCCGTCTAGAGCGATGCTCGACGAAGTCATAGGAAATACTATCCTCTGTCTAAGGGAATGCTCAATAACATAGTAGATGATATTATCCTTCGTCTAGAGCGATGTTCGATGACGTCGTTGGCATTACTATCCTCCGTCTAGAACGATGCTCGATGATGTCATAGGCGATACTATCTTCCGTCTAGAGCGATGCTCGATGACGTCCTAGGCAATACTATCCTCCATCTATAGCGATGCTCGATGACGTCGTAGGCAATATTATCCTCCGTCTAGAGCGATGCCATGTCACGGTTTCTTGGTGGCAAACCTGTAATTATCCAAACAATTTGTGATTCGTCCACCTAAAAGACTGGGGTACATGATGCGTACTACCCCAGGTGAACGTCTTAACCACCGTTAGAAATGATGGTTAGGAATTCTAACTATAGTTAACTCTCTTCCAAAAGCTATAAATACTCGCTCACTTCCCTCATTCGAGGAGGATGAAAGATCACAGAAGACAGAAACCTCTGACGACATTCCCAGATCTTGAACTACGCCTGACTCGATCCCTATTTGGGTACGTAGGCAGCCTGCAAAAGGCTCAGCCATAATCCCAATTAGAGCCCTAAGGTTGGAGAATCTTTAGCACCTTGGCCCAATATTTTCCTTAGCCTGGTTCAACCGATGTTTGACGGTCCACAAGTTTACTCTTTTGTTCTTCTAAAGACGGGATACGGTCACTCGTTGATTTAGGTTCCCATCAATCAGTAATATTATATTTTGGTGACTATTCATAAAACCACTTACGAAACACATGCGAAAAAAAAAGAAAAAAAGAGAAAAACACAAAAAAATTGAAAAACAAAAAAGTCTATTATTGGTTTAATGCATAGTTGTGTGGTTCAATTGATTTGGGTTTAGCTTTGTGGTTCAATTCGAAATAACATGATTCGTGCTTAGTTAATTTGGTTTATTCTGGTAATGTGGTTTGATCTCATACATTGTGGTTCATTGTGTGGCTTGAACCACACACTCTCACTCATAACCCAATTTGCATGAACCCCCCATTACACTGCAGTTTAGATGAATTGGCAGTTATGACACTTCAGGCTGGTTTAATCAAATCATGCATTTTTGAGTCCATTTTGCTAGGCTTATGGCCCAAGCCCATCTGAGTTATCCTTAATTTAGACCCATCATTTGGGCCCAATAGGAAAGCCCACCTATGATCTAGGGTCCATGACCCAGGATCCACTTCATAAATTGAGTCCATATACATGGGTCAGACCCATGTGCGTTAGGATGGGTGCCCACCCATTTGTCTTGAAAGAATTCAGATCAAAGGGCCCAAGTCGAGCTCATGAACCCAAAAGATCCAAGAAGAAATCTAGTCCATGTCATCAAGTCTAGGGTCATACCCATATGGGTATATCAATTTAGGAACCATGGATCTTCATTGGGTTTTATCCATTTATGAATGAAAGCCCAAAGGCCTAAAACCCATGTTAGCCCATATGGTTCTGGTAAGCCAAGAGGGGCTCATACGGGTTAGGGTCCTATTCATGGGTTCATTGTTTAATGCTAATCACATTAAAACCCATGTATACATGTTGGGTCTTCATCACATAAATGGATACATATCCACTATGCATTATGTTCATATCATAACATGAATCACATTAGAGCATGCATACATCCTTTAAAAAAAATAAAAAAGAAATAAAATCAAAAGCCAAAAAAAAGAATATCATTCAAAAGAATCAATTTCAAAAAAATAAAAAAAAAACAAAACAATTCCAAAAAAAAATTCATCATTTAAAAAAAATCAATAAAAATCATTCATATAAAAAAAATCAAAAGAAAAAGAGATCATCATTCAAAATCAACAAATTCAAGAAAACAAAAAAAAAGAAAAAAAGAAAAAGGAAAAGAATCAATCATTTCAAAAATTAATGAAGATCAATCATTTCAAAAAAATCAAAAAAAAAAGAAGAAAAAATCAATAAAAATCAAATCATTTCAAAAAAAAAAAAAAGAGAGAAAGAAAGAAAGAAAAAAAGAAAAGTCAATTACTTCAAAAAAGAATAAAAAAAAAAAAGAAGAAAAAAAAGAGGGAAACATTTGGAGTATCAGCAGAACTATCAAGTTATTAATGTCACTAGCATATGTGCTCATTCATAGATTTCATTTCTCACAATACTCATCTCATTCTGAAGTAATCCTCATTGCACTACATTTAAGTACGTTCTCCAGTGGTATGTCCGGGAGGGCCGTTTTCTCACTTGCATCATCATCGTCGTCATTGCATTGCATGTGAGTACGTTCTCCAGTGGTATATCCGGGAAGGTCGTTTGCTCACTTGCATCATCCTCATCATTATATTGCATTGCATTTGAGTGCATTTTCCTTTGCTATGTCCGGGAGAGCCGTTCACTCACTTGTATCATATCATTTAACGCATTCACACTCAGATAACATCATCTCATGCACATATTATAGCACATCATTATCTCACAATACTTCATTTCATGGACTTACATTACATCATTACGTCATTCAAAAAGATTTCTTTTGCTTCTTTTGAGAGAGTTCGTTGTAAGTCGCACAAAAGTAGGTCTTTGTCCCTCTTCTAGGAGAGTTCACTGTAAGCCGCCTATGAGTTGGACCTTCATTTTTTTCGTTTGCCTCATTTGGGAGAGTTCGCTGTAAGCCACCCAAAAGTAGGTTTTTGTCCATCTTCTAGGAGAGTTCGCTGTAAGCTGCCTACGAGTTGAACCTTTCTTTCTTTCTTTCTTTTATCTCTTTCGGGAGAGTTCGCTGTAAGCCGCCCAAAAGTACGTCTTTGTACCTCTTCTAGGAGAGTTCGCTGTAAGCCGCCTAGGAGTTGGACCTTCTTTGCTTTCGTTTGTCTCTTTTGGGAGAGTTCACTGTGAGCCGCCCAAAAGTAGATCTTTGTCCTTCTTCTAGGAGAGTTCGCTGTAAGCCGCCTAGGAGTTGGACCTTCATTTCCTTTCTTTTGCCTCTTTTGGGAGAGTTCGCTGTAAGCCTCCCCAAAGTAGGTCTTTGTCCCTCTTCTAGAAACGTTCGTTGTAAGCCACCTAGAAGTTGGATCTTCCTTTCTTTTCTTTTGCCTTTTTTGGGAGAGTTCGTTGTATGCCGCCCAGAAGTAGGTTTTTGTCCATCTTCTAGTAGAGTTCGCTGTAAGCCATTTAGGAGTTGGACCTTCCTTTATTTCTTTTACCTCTTTTGGGGAGTACACTGTAAGTCACCAAAAAGTAGGTTTTTGTCCCTCTTCTAGGAGAGTTCGCTGTAAGCCGCCTAGGAGTTTGACCTTCATTTTCATTCTTTTGCCTCATTAAGGAGAGTTCGTTGTAGGCCGTCCAAGAGTAGGTCTTTGTCCCTCTTTTAGGAGAGTTCGCTGTAAGTCGCCTAGGAGTTGGACCTTCATTTTCTTTCTTTTGTCTCTTTTGAGAGAGTTCGCTGTAAGTCGCTCAAAAGTAGGTCTTCGTCCATCTTCTTGGAGAGTTCGTTGTAAGCCACCTAGGAGTTGGACCTTCATTTTCATTCTTTTGCCTCTTTTGGGAGAGTTTGCTGTAAGCCGCCCAAAAGTAGGTCTTTGTCCCTCTTCTAGGAGAGTTCATTGTAAGCTGCCTAGGAGTTGGACCTTCTTTTCTTTCTTTTGCCTCTTTTGGGAGAGTTCACTGCAAGCCGCCCAAAAGTAGGTCTTTCTCCCTCTTCTAGGAGAGTTCGCTGTAAGTCGCCTAGGAGTTAGACATTCCTTTCCTTTCTTTTGCCTCTTTTAGAAGAGTTCGCTGTAAGCTGCCCAAAAGTAGGTCTTTATCCCTCTTCTGGGAGAGTTCACTGTAAGCCACCTAGGAGATGGACCTTCATTTTATTTCTTTTGCCTCTTTTGGGAGAGTTCGTTGTAAGCCACCCAAAAGTAGGTTCTGTTCATTGCACTTTTCATCATCGCATCCAATTGCATCATCTTGCATCATTTCTAGTATTCATACATCATTGCATCCACATCATCATGCATCATCATCGTCATCATTGTTTCTAAGATACTCTAAAGTTTTTTGTAGCTACAGGTTTCAAGGTAAAATCACTTTTATACAACCGAGAAGAAATCATAACTTCCCCATAGTTTGGATGATCATTGATTGTATTCACTTTTCTCAAGGTTCAGAATTTCAATGAACCTTCGACCTTGGGAAAAGCAATTTAAGAAGGTTCAAAAACAAAAAGTAATAAAATAAAATAATAATCAATCAAATACCAAAACAAAATCAGAAAGAGCATTGAAAAGATTTATCATCAAAAAGTCTTCTGAATTCGTCTTTATATTAGTTTGATTTTAATAGCCAAATGAAATTTTTAAAAATGAAGTAAAGGGTGTGTAGCCCAACATTGAAGAGACTGTGACCATAAATTTGGGAACGGAAAAGGACCCAAAACATGTGAAAGTTGGAGTCTTGTTATTCTCTAGGCAAAAGAATGAATGATTTTATAGATGTTCTTGTTCGATCGTGTCAAAATTTTCTAAGGATAGACACAGACCCCGTTTGTTCATAGATTGTCAGCTTTGCCTAAAGTGAAGTCAGTTGAGAAGGAAAGGTTGTTGAGAATCTAAATGGAAAAAGAACAAGCATGAGAGTCAAGTTCATAAAATCAAGAGATTCAATTAAAGAAGATTCAACTGTCAATTCTTCTTAATCCGATTAACATCATTGGAGTTTTAGGAGATAAAAGAGTTCATGCCTGATTAGATTGGACGTAATCAAAGAACAATACTGGATTTTCATTTCTCATGAAAAACCCCTTATGGGTGTACGGTCAGAGCATATGACAAGAAAGCAAGGCATTGAACTTTTCTAAAAAGAGATTAAAGACTGAAGAAGATATTGTTACATTGAGCAGATATTTCTAGAAAATTCAAACCATTAATAGAAGATCATATACTGTGAAGAAGGTTCTTTTCAGCATAGGTGCATCGAGAGGATTTTCTTGAATCGATCAATTTAAAATAAAAAATATTTTGCCTGAAATTAAATTTTATCTTGAAATGATCAGAGGCCATTTTTCATTTGAATCCTTATTTCATGAAATCCCTAGTTAACCCTTTTGAGCTTTATATTTTCTTTTCTATGATCTAAACTGGGATTGATCACCCCACACTAGGGCAAAGAGGTAGAATCAAGAGATACCCCACACTGGGGCAAAGAATTAGAATTAAGAGATATTCCACACTGGGGCAGAAGTAGAATCAATGAATATTTTGGAGAATTATTTTGAAGATTCATAAACTTGGGAAATAAATGTTGGATTTCAAAAACAAATGAAAAAAGAATGGTGGAAAATGAAAAACAAAAGAAGAAAAAAATCTTGGAAGGGAAATTGGGAAACACTCAAAATTGGGGCAAAAAGTTCTACATCTGAAAAAAAAAGGAGAAATATAATTGGGGTAGCAAGTTTCATATTTGGGAAAATTCAAAGAAGAGAAGAGAAATGTACTCGAGCTGTGCAATCCCAGTTCACCTATTCCATTAAAAATAGTCTTTGAGCCTTTTTATCGTTCTTTCATAAACCTAAACCAGCCTTCGTTTCGTCCTATGTTATAAGTCTTCCTTTGATCAAGATAATCTTTAATTGTAAGGTAATTTAACTCTATTTTGATTGGTGATGACGGAAGGAAAATATTGAGAAAATCACATCCACGATGAAAACCTGCAAAGGCGTTGTTGCGTAAAAAGAAAGTAGAAGCCGTCTTTGGGGAAAACCTTAATAAGCGCTAGACGCAAAAATGGCAAAAAAAAAAAAAAGAGAGAGAAAGAAACTGAGAGAATTTTTTGAAGTCAGTTGACGAAACCGACCTCTAGCATCAGTTTGGAATAATCTTGTTACTTTCAGCAGAGCACAACGGTATCTACATATTATCCAATGAAGTGAAAGGACACATGTACACTAGGGCAATTGTTACCATATTTTCTGACATCTTTTGAACAGCTTTGTATGGTATCATTCTGGCAGTCTTGATCAGGTCGAGCTGAACATCTCTTTCATTCTCTCAAGAGTCAAAAAATGACATTGTCTCCGATAATCATCTCAGATGAATTCAAACTCTTAAGATTTTGGTTACAACTCTCTGATGTTGTTCTATCACATCTGTGCTATTCACTTGAAGATGGTAAATCTGGCTATTTTGATCATCTTAATCTAGAGAAAATGTTGAAGCCAAGGATGATAAATCTAGGATTTTCAAAAAAAAAAAAAAGAAGAATAAGAAGTAGAAAAAAGAAGTGTTAAAAAAAATTAAAAAGAAAAAAAATTCATCTCTATCTCTATCTTTGCATTTGTATTTTGTGTTTCCTTTTAGCCTTAGATACCACAGGGTGGAATTGAAGAAAATTGGTGCAAGAAAAGGAAAGAGTTGGAGGAGAAGCTAAATCATTCAGGGCAAAATGTCTTACGGGGAAGTATTGCGAAAGAAGCAAGAAAAGATAAGAATTGTAGATAAAGATGAATCATTCAGAGTAAAGACCTTGCGAGGAGACAATGCAACATCGAGCGAGAAAGAAGCAAAGCCAATCATCCCAAAAATCTAAGGAAGAATCATAATTCAGAAGAGGCAGAGCCAAAAGAGAACACACCCCAGGTGCAACTCATGATGAAGCACAAAAGAGTATATCACCTTTCCAATGGAGTGCACTTAAAAAGAGGCTTCCTATTTGGCCCTAATGAAGTTCACTCAAAGACAACAAGAAAGCGGGACCTTCTGTCACGACCCGACCCGAAAATTTAAAATTTTCCAAGTCTACTTGCGAGCTTCACCCTATATCGCTATTGAGGTGGATCAACATGGTAAAACATAAGCGAAAGTTTCATATGTGTTCTAGTAAGATATAAGTAACTATTATTACATTCTGAGAATTTAACAAATTCTAATAAAGGGAAAAGTTTAACACTAGACTAAGCTAACATTTTATCATAGTGCTATACCCAGCTGGTCTCTCATCGTCCAAGCGCTACGAACTGAGAAGTCCGTCTAGACCACAACTCCTCTGTAGCCGCCATGACTAACGAACTTGAAATGTTGGTTGCTAAAA
>JAUPMG010077110.1:0-12969 GCA_031762675.1 Pachysandra terminalis
ATCCGCGGTCCAGAAATGGATCCCGAAGGTCACACCTCGAGATCTGTGCCAACCCTCATTGGGATTCGGGCCACTGGATTTGGGGCGTGACAATTATGCACTTATATTGAGGAAAGGATACCCGTTGTAATGACCTAAATGCCACGACCCAAACCAGTTTAGATCTGTGGATCCATAACCGGATCGGATTGCGACTCTCACCCCACATTAATATGGGAGTGGAAAGCAATATAAGAACATAAGCGAAAGTCAATTACACAGTTCTAATAAAATATAACATTAATAATTACAATGTCTATACTTCATAAATCTGGAATCAATTAAGTAATCTGCATTAAATTATCTTTTATATTTCTATCTTTGAATTCCCATCCCCAAGCTCTATTTAGTGACCTATCTTCTTTTAATAACCTGAAAAACAATAACATAATATCCGTAAGCCAAAGCTCGTGTGAGTAGACCTTTAAAACAAGGTATTTACGCAACACCCAATGATACTACAAAATATAATATATAATAATGATGATCTGAAATATATAATATGATAATGAAATCTGAATAAAGAATAATGATGATTTGGTGAGAGAACATATTGTTGTCTATTAATGCAATTCAGACATAACAATAACACATCACATATATTCAAAGTGCATGAACATGAGCACAATTTCATGATACTAAATTAAGACTAATCACATAATATATTCAAGGTATATGGTCTGATGCACAAGGCACATGATGATGGTATTATACATAATATAGTTCAATATGATAAGTTTTACGCAATTGAGATGTTCACATGAAAAGGGTTCTTATATTACCAACAAAGATACAATCTCATAATATATGCATACAACAGTCTAAGGAATCATAATCTCATAATAACAAGTATTCAATTGAAATCATATAATTCAATATGAGGTTACTTAGGTCGTATAGAGAGTTAAGAAGCCAAGTTAGGTTATAGGATTTATATATATAAATTAAGTCTAAGGTAATTTCGGGAGCTGGTCTTATAATTATGATAGCAGGAAATTTAATTAAATAGGGTAAAGAGTAGATTTATTAGCTAAAAAGTTTAGGATAGTTAATGGAAAGTTGGAAAAGGTTTATTAATAAGAGATGGTGGTCCAACAATATAATTTAAAGAGAAAAAAGCAATATTTGTTGTCCTTGCTCAACCGGCAGACTGCCGGCACGCCGGTTGGGCTAGGCTAAAAGGCTGGTTTTGTCTGGGTTGGTCTGGGCAACCGGTAGGCACCACCGGCACCTCGGATGGCGTCCAGCAGGCTAGGTAGTGGCCTGTCTTGCCTGGAATAGCCTTTTCTGTAGTCGGCAGGCTAACCGGCACGCCGGTTACTCCGCCAGTGCACGAGGAGGGTTTTTGGGTCTTGTGATTTTTCAGGGATGTTCATCTAGACCTCCTAGGGGTTCGTGCACCATGATTTTGTCAATACAGTCATTAAAATATTTCAGGTGTTCACAATACCTTTCAGATCTTAGTTCTTGGTTGATTTTTATAGTTTAACATTAATAGAATATACATAGATGATTGATTTTATACCAAGTTTCTGGGTTTTATTAATTAGATCATGGGGAAGGGTTTTACATGCATGAAAGAATGAAAATCCCCAAGATATAACATTATATGGAAAGTAAATACGTAAGAATAAAGGACTCACTTTGGATGTGTTGATCTTCTAATGTGCTCTTCTATTTTTTTGATCTCTTAGCCTTCTCCTTGTTCATCCGAGATGATCCCACGAATCTTGATGGGTTACTATGATCTATTTTACCTATTTAGTCTTATTTTACTTATCATTAGGATTGGTAGTTAGTATTTATCTGTAATCCTAAAGTCCTATTTTGTTTTAACTTAGTCTTTAAATTACCTTATGGGCTTGTCACGAAATTTAGGTATTAATTACTCTAATTAGGCTTTAGTTTACCTAATTGGGCTTTAGTCTTAATGGGCCTTACTTAAGTCCAGCTTAATTAAATATTAGTGTTAGGTTTTGTTTGGCTGTTACAGGTTAACTCATTAATCTGTTTCTGGTTAAGCTGCAAGGTTTGTATTTATGACTTTTAATTCCCTTATTATAGTTTATATTATTAAGTATACATCATTTACAACGACAAACCTAGGTTAGTTTCTAGATGTGGTAGGTTAATTTACCATTTTACCCTTTATATAAAAGTTCCTTTTATTCTATATTTTTCTGGTCTTTACACTAATTCTAGTAATTCTGATTTCTAATTATTAAAAATAATAACAAGGATTTTATTAAATCTATTGGGTATTTCTTAATATTGATTGTATCGGTTTAGAAGCTTAATTAAATGTTGGGCAGTTTTTAAAACAAAATTCCTGATTTGGGGTCTCAGTGTAATTAGTTGGTATGAGGTGTAATGTTATTAATTATAAAATTCAAGTCCAATTCCTGAACGCATGAACGTGTGTGGAGTTGGAATGTGAAGGAAACAAGGAAGGTTTCCTTACCCCTCTACCTCACTTCCCTAATTTTGTAAGAATCATTAAGGTCAGTTCTTGTGAGAGTTGGGGAAGGGAAAGAAGAGTTAGAGACCTAATCCTAGCCTTCTAATTGTGTGGAGAAGAAGAAGAAGAAGAATGGAGGAAATGAAAGGAAGAAGAAGGAACCCTAGATCTGGATCTCAGCACAATGAAGGTAAGTCTCATTTATGTATGATTTGCGTAGAATATCACGTGATTTTAGATTTGGTGTATTTATGTCAAAATGTTTGGTTATTCGGTTTGGATTTGTATTCATCATTGATATGTGTGTTTAGTCGATTTGATTGATGATTTAAATGAAAATATTTATTTATGTGCCTTAGAAATTATTGGGTTTGATTTCGTAGCATTTGGGAATCCCCAAAAACAAATATGGGATTTCAGTCCTGTGATCCATCAGCAGGCATCGGTACACCGGTGAGCCTGCTGATAGGGACCAGAAAAATACAGAGTGGCCTCCACTGGCAGACACCGGTACACCGGTGAGTTTGCCGACGGGGATTAACTTTGGAATTGTGATCGAATTGATTGGGGATTGATGCCATATGAGTGGGGCATGATCTTTGGAGTCAAGGCTTGATCTGAAGGCTCTAGCCTACTTGTGGGGAATCAACCTTGAGCTCACAAAAAATTGGTTATGATTGGGGGTTTGAGCCATGTGATTGAGACATGGTCTCTTGGAATCAAAGGATGGTCTAAAGGCTCTAGCCTACCTGCGGGGAATCACCTTTGAGTTCCGTAGTACACCCTACACTATCGACTAGTTTATTGACTTGACCGTACCTTGGAGATTGTGCACTCCATGTACTTGGTGATTAGAAGGTGGACTCTTAGTATGGCTTTGACTTGATTTGTATTTTGGGAAACGATACCGTTTATGGCATTCGGCGGATTATTCGTGTGTATGGGTGCACGAATAGCTTCCGAAGGGTGTTATCACTGAAAATCCTACTGATACACGTAAGCATAGCTTGTCTGGTCAACCGGGTAGCGACAGATACAGTTATGAATATATTAGCTTGTTCGATCAATCGGGCAGCGACGGATGGAGTTAATGATGTTGTTTTGAATTAATTTGTACACTGGTTCGGAAACTTATGATGCTTTCCAATTGGATTATCAGCGTGTATGGGCACGGGGATAGTTTCTGATGGAAATTATCATTTGAGTCCTAAGTTGTCACGCCCCAGATCCCGGTACCCGAATCCTTAGGTGGGTGGCATGGATCACGAGGTGCGACCTTCGGGTTCCCAACCGTGCAACGCGGATCACCAACATACATCCAACAATTACGAGAGTAATAACAACTCAAGTGAACGAAATAAGAGTGCGAAAAAGATAAACTATAAATAAATCCAATAACAGCTACAGAAGAGCCTAAATCCTAACATTCAAATGAATTAAAACTGATCAAATCCTATTACATCAATTTAAACTGAAACATAAAGAAATAATTAAAGCATCAATCCAAGTCCAAGACAATCTCTCATGTCATCCCAAATTGCAACATGAGTAAGTTGTGTGAGCTTGGAATGCCCAGTAAGAACCGACTCTGTCCTCCATCCTCGTGGATTAACAAAAGTCCCACAATCCATACCAACATAATAGCAACTATCATGGTACTCATCACATAATCTCATGGCATAACTGGACAGTCGATATTACATGCATAACATAGACAACCACACAACAGCAAGGATGAAAGGATGTAAATACACATAATGATATGAATGTGAATGCATGTGAAATGCTCAATACAAGTGATGCAACACACAACATGAATGTAATATAATGCAGTCCTAATCCGGTGATCGGCCGGTTCCAAGTTACCTTGGCATCCATTTTACTACAGCTGGACAACACTTTGGTATCATGCAATAACTTTCACAGGGTATTCAATTTACTACGACTAAATACTACTCTCTTAAATCCCACGTTGTACGACACGGTTCCATAGGACTTTCAACCTACCCGGGCTCAGTTCCAGTAGCTATTTCTCAGATTGTTCCTCATGCATCTTGATGCATGAATGGGTCACTCCAGGACCAGTCACATAACATATCACATTCACCATTTGGTTATATGGTGCTCAATTCCCTTAACCAACTCACTTCAACCTCAATCCGTTGCGACTCGGTTGACCAGGACGGGCTATCAAGTTCACCTACTTTGTCCGTCGCTGCCCGGTTGACCAGGACAAGCAGAACAATTCTACCATCGATTCATTGAAGGGTTCTCTCGTTGACACCGTTGACGAAGCTTACAAGGAAGGACATGAAGTTTATATGGGATGAAGCATGCCAAGAAGATTTTTCAGAACTTAAGGAAATGTTAACAACAACACCAGTGTTAACAATTCCTCTAAGTGGCTCGAAGTTCGTGATCTACGTGTACTCATTATTGTTAGGACTCAGCCGTGTTCTAATGCAAGAAAGAAAGGTGATGGCGTATGCATCAAGACAACTCAACTTTCATGAGACGAATTATCCTACTCATGATCTAGAGTTAGCGGCAGTTGTAGTATTTTCAGACCACAAAATCTTAAAGTATTTTCCGACTCAAAATCTGGAGACATCATCTATATGGCGAGATCTTTGAAGTATTTTCAGACCACAAAATCTTAAAGTACCTATATTCACAAATGGACATGAACATGCAACAAAGACGATGGATGGAACTAGTCAACGACTACAATGTTGAACTGCAATACCATCCGGGCAAGGCTAATGTTGTAGCCAACACACTAAGTTAAAAGCCTCGCAGCATTGTAGCACTCATGATGGTTCAAGAATGGTTTATGTAAGAAACACTTTCTAATTGGGGATTGGAAATTCGTGAAGAGGAGCAAGGAGTAAGGATGTGTAACACCCTTACCAAATCAACATTAAAGACTTGAATTATTGAATTACAAGCTATGAAAAGTAGAAGTAAGACTTAGCCAACGATGCTGAAAAATCAAAATGGACGAAGGAGGAAGACGGAAGCATAAGACTTAAAGGAAGACTTTGCGTACCTCACAATGAAGAACTCAAAAGAGCAATTCTGCAGAAAAGCACACCGTTCTCATTATTCTATCCACCCCGAAGAACAAAGATGTACTACGACTAAGGAGAAATTACTGGTGGAGAAGGATGAAGGTTGACATTGAAGAATTCGTAAGGAATTGCGTTGTTTGCGAACAAGTGAAAGCTGAACATCAAAAGCCAGCAGGAACACTCAAACCTCTACAAATTGGAGAATGGAAGTGGGAACACATTGGAATGGACTTCGTTATAGGACTACCCAAGAGCCGTAATAATCATGACATGCTTTGGGTGTTAGGGGACAGATTGACTAAATTTGCACACTTCATAGCAGCAAGGACTACAATGAACACAAATGATTTGGCAAGGCTTTATGTGAAGAAAATCATCTGACTACATAGAGTACCTATCACAATCATTTCAGATCGTGGTTCACAATTCACATCGAATCTTTGGGGAAGTTTGCATAAGACTTTAGGGACTCAACTGAACTTTAGCACTGCATTCCATCCCCAAACGGACGAACAAACGGAGAGGGTGAACCAAGTACTTGAAGATATTCTACGATCATGCATCCTCGATTTAAAGGAAGTTGGGAAGACCACTTAACACTTGTGAAATTCTCGTACAACAACAGCTACCAAGCCAGCATTGGCATGGCCCCTTTTGAAGCATTGTATGGGAGACATTGTAACTCTCCATTATGCTGGAATGAGAAGAATGTGCATATTCCCTTAGGATCCAAAATAATTGCAGAAACAACGGAGAAGATTAAACTCATAAGGGAAAGACTCGCTACTGCACAACACCGACAAAAGAAATATGCTGATTTAAGGAGGAGGAATCTGGAATTCATGGTAGGAGATTGGTATTCCTTAAGGTTTCACCAACCAAAGGAGTATTCAGATTTGGAAAGAAAGGGAAGTAAGCACCAAGGTTCATTGGACCTCTGGAGATTTCTGAAAGGATAGGAGAAGTGGCTTACAGAATGTTGCTACCTTCTAGCCCAGACCTAGTGCATGATGTATTCCATATCTCTATATTAATGAAGTATCATCCGGACCCCGCAAGTCTGATTGATTGGCAATTAGTTACGATCAAGGAGAATGCTACCTATAAAGAACATCCTGTGGACATTCTAGACCGGAAAGTGCAAGTTATACGTAACAAGGTAATACCAATGGTGAAAATCTTATGAAACAATCATGAAACATCCGAAGGATATTATCACCGGTAATCCTACTGATTTCTTCGGTGGCTCGTCTAGGAAACCAGGCAGCTACCGATTGAATTGTGGAGTTCTACGTTGTTGTTTGGGTAACCATCCTGCAACGATCTCCTTGGGTTGTAATCCCTAAATGTAAGAAATGGGTAATTGTCGTATAATGGCCTCCTTCGGTGTTAATCCCTAAATGAGTGGGTAATCGTCCTTGTGCAGGGCCTCCCTGGGGGTTGTTCCCCTAAATGCAAGTAAATAGCTTGGAGATTGTGCCTGGTAGGTTGCAAATCCTACAAAACCACACTGTACAGGTGGGAATGTTGTTCGTGGAGTTGAATTGACCATAGTGGTCGTGGATCGGGGTGTTGGTGGAACCGGCTGATCACGGGGAAGTGCATTATTTGCATTCATATCACGTGCATTGCATCATTTGAATTGAGCATCTTGTGTTTTTGTATTTATTGATATCATGTGCATTGCATTGCATTCATCTCATTTTTTCTTCTTGATATTGTGGAGTTGATGGTTTTGACTTGTTGGCAGTGTATGGCTATTGATTTGATTGGCAAATATATGGTTATTGACCTATTGATATCGTGGAGTTGATATGGTTGGCATTGTATTATTAGTGACTTGTTGACATTGATTTGTTAATATCGTTGGCATTGCATGGTTATAGACTTGTTAATATTATAGATATTAACTTGCTAATATTGTGAAGTATATGGTTATGGACTGGTTGGTATTTTGGAGTGTATGGTATGTTGACATTGCGTAGTTCATAAGGATTGTTGGTCACTGATACTCAAATATATGATTATGTTGATGTTATGGTTATGAATTGATATGATATAGTAGCTGTGATAGTATATGGTTATGATGCTAGGACTTGATATGATAGTGTGTTGTATGTATTGTCTTCATTCCATGTTATTTCATGATACTAATATGTTCTGATAGCATGTGAATGTATGATCTCCACGATGATTACTATGGTATGTTGTGTTTGCATGGACTAACGTTATCCCATGAGGATGGTTGTCAGGATTACTTCTTACTGGGCATTCCAAGCTCACACAACCTTTCATGTTGCAGGTTAAGGTGGATTGATGGATTGCATGGAATGATGCTGTTTGCTATTGATATCTGCATTGATATACAGATTAGAATTGATGTAATAGGGATAGATTACTGATAGTTGATTTCTGTAATGGTAGGCTCTTATGAAGCCATAATTTGATTTTGAAAATAATATATTTATTGCTTCCGCATTCTGATTTATTTTTGGTTACATGAGACTTAAATACTCGCTTAATGTTGGTTGTTTTGTTGTGATCCGTGTTCCTTGGTTGGGAACCCGAAGGTCCCGTCTTGGGATCTGTGACAAACCGCATAGGGATTCATGCCACTGGATCCAGAGCGTGACAGTATTCGTAGCTTGCCAGCATCTGTAGCCTACCAGCCCCTTAGGCCTGCCCACGAGACACCCGCTTGGAACTGGACCCCACAATCTCCCCCATCAATAGGTAGAGTCATCCTCGACTTTGATACCATTTGTGATGACCCGCACCCATTGTACAGTATTGTCCGCTTTGGTCCGAAGACCTCACGAGTTTTTCTCTTGGGTTTGACCCCAAAAATGCGCCATACAATGAAATGCCAAGCCCCTCCTTATATACCGAATCTTGGACTCATCCGCTACCGATGTGGGACTCTTGTGTCACACCCCAGCCTACTAGTATTCGTAGCCTGCCAGCATCCGTAGCCTGCCATCCCCTTGGGTTCGCCCACAAGACACCCACCTGGAACTGGACCCCACAATCTCCCCCAAAAATAGGCTGAGTCGTCCTCGACTTTGATACCATTTGTGACGACCCGCATCCATTGTACAATATTCTCCGCTTTGGTCTGAAGACACGGCTTTGTCTCTTGGGTTTGACCCCAAAAATGCGCCATACAATGAAATGCTAAGCCCCCCTTATATACCGGATCTTGGACTCTTACACCCCTGATGTGGGACTCTTGTGTGCAACCCCAGCCTGCCAGTATCCGTAGCCTGCCAGTATTCGTAGCGTACCAGTCCCTTGGGCCCACCCACAAGACACCCGCCCACGAGACACCATTCCAGAACTGGACCCCACAATAATCAGAGAGGAGAGAAGAGGACCAGGTCGGATGACCACCAGAGGACAGTTGTGGCGAGGTCAACTACAGTAGATGAAGCTTATTACAGCCCTGATAAGTGTGTAACACTTGCACTATTGAGCTTATTAGTCTTAGACAGATGTTAATGTGAATAAATTAATGCATGTTTGCTGTTTTGCAGGTCTGAAGATGAAGAGGGAGAAATGGCTTAAGTCAAGTCCATTAAAGCTTCAAGAGAATTAAGCTTCAAGGCATGTAAGAGGAGGTGATCAAAGTCCAATTCAAAAGCCCAATTACACCTTGAAGTACATGGAGAAAACCCACGGAGGAAGCCCAAGTCAAAGTCCAAGTGATCAAGTCCAAACTCAGAAAATTTCCCAGAACAACACAGTCGATCGATCAAGTTTGGATCGATCGCAGATATGCAATCGAGCGCAGGTGCGGTGCGATCGAGCGCACATGCACAGTAGCAGTTGCATGAACGATTAGGAGTTTGAATGTAATTTTCTTCCGAATTCTTCTAGATAATGTTTAGATTAGGAATTATGTATTATAAGACTATTTTGGGTCGTTTAGATCATTATGAACAATTTTAGAGTTTGAATTAAAGTGGGATTCGCGTGTTCTTCGTGTTCTTGCTTTGTTCTTCGTTTTGCTTGATTGCTGGGGCGTATGCAATTCGTGGAGATGATCTTTTACATCCCTGTTGATGATCAGATGACCATGAGCGGCTAAACTCCCTTGTGGAGTATTGATGTAAACTCTACTCTCCTTTATTATGGTTTAATTTCATGATATTTTTAGGTTCTTTAATTCACTGTTGTTGATTGCATGATTAAGAGGATATATAGAAATCAAATTTAATGTTTAATAATCAACCTAATAGAATAATCGGCTATTAGTTTTGTTAGGATTGAACCCAAGTGTTTCTATTTTCTGTGATTGTAGGAATGCTAATCATGCAATAGTGCATAATGACATGATGAGTATGATGGATTTCATAGGCCATGCCTAGGGAAGACGGGTTGTGCTAGAAGTAGATTAGTTAGTGTAGGTAGACAGTCGTGCCAACTGAAGATGGGTTATCGTTATCCCATATGATAATGTAATTTATGCCTAAGGATTTGATAGCTTACGCTTAGAGAAATCGACAGATAGGCTATGCTTATTCTTAGCAGAATACCTTTTTGAGATGTTGTGTGTGCTTGTTGCCACACAAGTCTGTTTTCAATAGTCAATTAATGCCTAAGAATTCATGACATTACCATAATTTAAGGGTTAGAGGGATCATCAATGTTCTGTTATTTTCCTAATTGATTAATTCCTTTTAAATTAGTTTAAATTGATTTTTAGATTGTAACTTAGTTTACTTTGATTCTTAGAAAAGATCATAAAAATTCTCTTTCTTTTTCTAATTAATTTTATTTAGATTTAATCTGGTAAATTTAACAATCTTAAACCTATTCAGTCCTTGAGGTTTGACACCCTCGAATATCCCTATCCTATAAGGATTCGTACTATTGCGAGTGGTTATAAATTAACATATCAATTTTTGACGCCATTGCCGGGGACTGGTTTACTGTTTAGATTGCTAATTTTTTTAGATTAGGTCTATTAAAATTCATTAGATTTTATTTTAGAAATTTTCATTATCTTTATTTTATTTTACGGCTGTGTGTGTTGTCTATTTCAGGTTCTGGCTGCACAGACGATCGAGCACAGAATTATGATCGAGCGTAGATTTGAGATCGAGCGGCTTCGGATCGATCACATAATTGCGATGGAGCGGAATTGGTGCGATTGAGCGCTTGTTGCACATAAACTGCCCAGAATTTCATAAAACTTCACCCCAGCCAGGTAGCTACTTTAAATTTTTATTTTTTTTAGGACTTTTACTGTTGCTGGTGTTTGTTAGGTAGGAGATCCTTAGCCCTACAACTCGTATCTTGCAACCAAGAATTAGAACGGACTCTTAGAAAGAACATAAAAGATTCTAACTTGGTATGAAAACATGAACTTGAACCCATGGAACCAGCAGCGGAAGAGAGGCCTAAGTTGCTTGGGGATCACTATATCTCTAATACATACACCTCTCCTTTATGCATTGAGCTTCCGCAAATTGCGGCAAACCATTATGAGATTAAGTCCAGCGTAATTCAGATGCTCCCATCACATTATGGACTTAATAATGAGGATCCTTACAAGCACCTCGATGAGTTCCTCGAAATCTGCGCTACCATCAAATTACAGAATTTTACCAAGGATGCTTTAAGGATGCGGCAATTCCCCTTCTCACTAAAGGATAAAGCCAAGCATTGGCTGAATTCCTTGGGTGCAAATACTATCACTACATGGGCTCAACTGCAACACGAGTTCCTTAAAAAGTATTTTCCCATAGGAAAGACCAACCAGATTAGGAGAGTTATCACTAGCTTCTCCCATGTGGAAGGAGAGACATTCCATTAGAGTTGGGAAAGACTAAAACACTTACTTCGAAAGTGCCCACATCATCAAATTCCTAAGTGGCAGTTCGTACAGTGCTTTTATGACAGTTTAAGTGAACCACATAGGCAAATGGTGGATGCCTCATGTGGTGGCATTTTTATGTTAAAAAGCGAGAATGAAGCATGTACTCTCTTCGAGAATCTATGTGAACATTCTGTACAGCATGCCTTTGCTAGTAGGAGGGCAACGGAACTTAAAGCCCCTAAGGCTGAGAGTCTTTTTGAGGTGACTAGTCCATCGGATGTGACTAGTAAGGTGGGCATATTATCACGAAAGCTAGACCAGATTATGGTAGCTGGCTTTGCCCCTATTCCTCCACCTCACATGTCCATCCCGAATGAACCATGTGCTTTATGCTATAGTCCTTCACACCACACTAGAGATTGTCCTTCCTTGGGACAGTTTTCTGACATATCTCATGAGAATGTCAATGCCGCCTTCTCCATACTGGGTAATGATTCATACTCTAATACTTACAACTCGGGATGTAGGAACCATCCAAACTTTTAATGGCAAGCCCAAGCGCCTGAAAATTTGGCTCTATTATATGGTATGCAACCATACCCTAGTCAATCTTACCAACAATCTACAAACTATAGGCCTGCCCAGTAGCACTACCAGTCAGCTCCACCTCCTCCTAAGAATACTGCCTTTGAGGAAAAGGTATTGGCTGCTCTTGGCAACTTGGAGTCAGCCACTCAGTTGCTAAACTCCCATTCTCAAGCCATAGCTAAGCTAGAAACCCAAGTTGGGCAGTAGCTAATGCACTCAATAGAAGAGAAGATGAGAAGCTTCCTAGTTAGCCAGTGGCAAATCCTAAAGGGAAATTCTCAGTTGAGGGGACCATTTTTAACAGCTCTATCCATGAGTAGCTACATGCCATTACCACTTTGAGAAGTGGGAGAGTGATTGAAAATAAGGTAGATAAGGACAAGTTTGAGACAGTTGACCCAACCCCCATTGAAAATCCTAAGGGGTCAACGGACCAAAGAGGGAGTGATGAAGACCCTTCTCCTATCACTCCAGCTCCTGAGAGACCATATGAGCCTCGTGCTCCCTTTCCTCAAAGACTCAAGGAGCCCTCTCACTTTGGGAAGCAAGGATAGAAGATTAAAGACATGATGGAGGTCTTTAAACAAGTTAAGATAAACCTTCCTCTCCTTGATGATATACAGCAGATTCCCTCATATGCCAAGTTATTGAAGGACCTTTGTACCCAAAAGCGTAAAACTAGGAGTCATACTCCACAAAAGGTCCGACTCATCGAGCAAGCTAGCTCCCTCATTCAGCACCATATTGCACCCAAGTTCAAGGATCATGGAGCTCCGACCATCTCTTGTCTCATAGGAGACCATGAAATTGAGAGAGCTCTCCTTGACTTGGTAGCAAGTGTGAACTTGCTTCCTTACTCGGTGTAATTGCAACTTGGCTTAGGAGAGTTAAAGCCCACGACGGTTATCTTGCAGTTAGTAGATAGATCTCTTAAGAAACCGCGTGGCATCGTTGAAGATGTGATTATACGAGTTGATAAGTTTTACTTCCCG
>JAUPMG010077131.1:0-12968 GCA_031762675.1 Pachysandra terminalis
AACTCTCGAAGAGATCAATGTACTTTCAAGTGAAAACATTTGAATTACATTCTATATTCTAAGGAAAACCTTAGAACTTCTTTGAAGAAAAATCTTTGAAGTAATCGTATAATATTCTAAGGATCTATACAAGATGAACTTTAGATTTTCGAGCGCTCACATATGTGAGAGAATCAACTCGAAATCATATATATTCTAAGGATCTACACAAGATGGACCTTAGATTTTTAAGCGCTCACATACGTGAGAGAATTAACTCGAAATTATAAATATCCTGAGGATCTGCAAAAGATAGACCTCATATTTTCAAATAATTACATGAATAGATGGAAATATTTATCTAAGGAAAACCTATAACAAAATTCTTTTGAAGAAAAATATTCGAAGTAATCCATTAACACTCTAAGGAAAATCTTAGACCAATATTCTTTTAAAGATAACTTTCGAAATAAAATATATACATTCTGAAACTCTATATAAGATGGATTTCAGATTAATATTTTAAGAATCTACATAAAGATAGATCTTGGATTAACTTCTTTCGAATGCTCAGTTTATTGAGAGGATTTATTCGAAACATTGAAAATTGTCTCCTATTTGATAATGCATTTGCAGTGTAGTTATACGACTACATTCCAAATGCAGGAGGCTATTGATGATGAGCCAATTTGAAAATTGATTTTCTCAAATCATAGCATGACAGCTGGCAATGATAGTTTTGTAAATATACATTCTAAAGAACGTATATTTGAAAATCTGAATATTTTCTCGAAAAGTTCATTCTTAATAGGAAGATATTTTTAGAAATAGTATATCTCAAAAATGTCCATTTCATGATAATCATTTCGAGATATCCACAAAATAAGTTAGCCACCTTGAGAGGGCCAATTCATCATCTATAGATTAGCCGCCTCGAGATGGCTAATTCGTCATCACAAGTTAAATCTCAAATGAGGTTATTAACATACATTTGTATTTCTAAATAGTTTTAGTTAGGCATTTCAAAATGACCAACTTATTATTCCAAAATCATATTTTTATCTTTCAGGATAATCATATGAATAGTTCAAAATCAACTTTCGAAATTGTTACTCGAAATGATCATTATGAAAACATAATGTTATGAATTATAAGGGAACATTCCCTAATATTTATTACTCCTTGAAATTAGTGAATTCGAGATTATTCATTTAAAGCATAGCTAGGGAAAATAAATCTTAGACTTTCAAGAATGGAGGGCCAGAGATATAAGTCCTGTTAAGATCCTCGAAGATCTTTAAGCATTTAAGAACTTGAATCATTACAGAATAGTAACGCATCATTAACTTTGTAAACTTATATTCATTACTAATCCGAATGTTATGAAAGCATTTATTGAAACATTATGTATTGATTTAGACGTTTTGGATATTGAATATTTAAATCAAAACACTTGTTCAATCAAGCATTTTTAATCTGTTCGTGAAACGTTGCAAACGGTTAAGTAACGAGTCTGAGGCTATAAAAGGACAACGATACATCAGAAAGAGGGGGATTATTACTCCTAAACATTGGACATTCTCTAAGAATTTGTTGAGTTTTGTCTTAGGAATCCTCTTTTCTGAAGTTACGAGAGTTCTGTAGTGTTTTTTTGAACATTTTTGACTGATCTCATCATTTTCCCTCTTTGCTATCATCTTCCAAAATGAAACTTTTCACTGAAACAGTCTTTCTTTGATTTAAGCCAGTGAAGTGAAAGCAAATATTTGAATCCACTGATTGTGCAAACTAATTTGATTAATTGACATTTTGAATCATTTACCGATTTGTGCATCACCAATACCATCAACCGATCTTACCGATCCAAATTTTAATTCAATTTAATTTATTTAAAAAAAAAAAAAAACATCCATTTTTTGTACCGGATCTAAACCGAACAGTCCTACCAGTCCGGATTGAAATTGACCGGGACGATCGACTTCGATTCTTAAATAATCCACGGCACTTCTCGTTCTATTGTAACAAAAAATTCTTTTTTTATGTGAAAAAGACCTGTATCAATAATTATAATCTTACCTTAACACACTTTTCAAGGTTGTGGGCCTCTCTCTATCCTCAATCAACATGGCCATAGCCGCCACACTGACATACTCGTTTTTGGTAAATGGCTTTTTATTTATAACTTACAGCCAACCAGGGGAACTCACGTAGATATTTTGAACTCCCAAGTTAGGTTAGGGTTGGCCCTACCAAACTACTACCAGTCTCAAATAATTGAAGATCTATTATCCTTATAAACACAAAGGATTTAGGAACCCAGTGCCCATCTCCATGGAAAAAAAAAAATAAGGTCAATATCTGGTATGAGATATTTAATAAGTGGGGGCGCCATGCATTATCTTTCTATCTTTCTATGTAGACCTTATGGAGACCGGAGATCCAATAATTGCCTTATCTACAACAAGACCAAAGCTACATGATTGTTTCATGTGGCCCATCTCTACCATTTGATTGAAGTGCTCCTTCATATATTTCTTAGTCTCCAAGCCCAGAAAGGAGAAAAAAAAAAAAAAAAACCCAGAAAAAAAGCTACATCTGTAATATTTCCTTTCCATTCAGCAAGCAATGGCTTCTACCTCTCTGTCCCCAATCAGTTCTGCTCATCAGACTCCTGTATGTACCTCTCTCTCTCTCTCTCTCTCTCTCTCTCTCTCTCTGTCTGATGAAGGAAGTCTATGTACCTCTCTCTCTCTCTCTCTCTCTCTCTCTCTCTGTCTGATGAAGGAAGTCTAGCTTTCAAATTCAATTAGTAAAATTTCTTAAGGCTTGAACTTCTAACAGACACTGTTACATTGTTACCATTTATTTGCAGTTGAGTGGAAGACCAATGGAGAAAAGGCTAGGCTTCCATGATAGGTACTTGAAGCGATTCGGGTCGAGCCGAGCGAATCAGAACTTCCATAGGACTACTAGAATTGTTGCTAAGACTGATAGATGGGGTGGGCTTGCCTTCGACACATCCGACGACCAACAGGACATTACGAGAGGGAAAGGAGCCGTCGATTCGCTCTTCCAAGCTCCAATGGAATCAGGAACTCACTACGCCGTCATGAGCTCGTATGACTATGTCAGTACCGCCCTTCGCCGGTACGAATTTCCCTTCTGCTTGAAGAATTATCAGTTTTTTTGATTCAATTTGTATTAAATAATGGCCATTGGATATAAATTCAGGTACTCGTACGATAATGTGGTCGATGGCTTCTACATTGCACCGGCGTTCATGGACAAGCTAGTGACTCACATTGCTAAGAACTTCATGAGCTTGCCCAACGTCAAGGTATGGTTTCTTCCATTACAGATTCATACTAAGAATTTTCCTTTTTATCTAAAGAATTTCCTTGTTTTCGAACAAAGTTCGCTTAAGATCAAGGCCTTGTGTATGAATAATGTTGAGTGATATCATATTTTTTTTGTTTTTTTGGGTGAGAAGTGATATCACATTTTGCAAATCATTTTTTGTTTATACATCTTCTTTGTCTCTGTTAAGCGCCCCGCCCGGCGCTTCCTAGGGTCGAACAAGCTGCGTCGTTGATGTAGGGTGAAGAAGAATATGAGGCAGTCTTTTGTTTAGAGTCGTAACTTTATGCTCGTGCTTCTGTTTTGGGCAATCTTTGATGCGTAGAGCATTAGCTATTTTTATTATTTTATTGTAATTTTAATGTTTTAATTTTCAAAATAGAATTTAAAGTTTGGTGGCCAAAAGAGACGAGTTCTAAGTGTATTTTTGTCGTTAGGATTTTATTTTAGAAGTGATCATGTGAGATAAATTTATTTTAATGGCTTCAATTAAATTGTATAGAGGACTAAGATTAGTTGCTTGCGTCTTAAGCCAGTTTAAGGGTGTTTTATATAAATATGTATGTACATATAAATAGATGTTATAAAAAAGTTGTAAAGGGATACAAATGTTTTTATGAATGATTGAGAAACTTTTCTTTTATTCTTACTGTTCTAAGGTTTTGCCCTTAAATCCTAATAACTCTAGAAAGTTGTGTGTTCTGTAGTCGGATTCATCAACTCTTTTCTTTTTCACCCTACATCAGTCGTAGAAGCGGTTTTCCTTTCTTGCCATTACATTGCATTTCTTTTCAAGTACTTTATCCTCAGATGAACAAGTTGAAAAGCCCAGTCCCCTTAAAACCCATATATAAAAAAGAGGAGAACTAGCACCTTATAACCAGCAACAGGCGGGGCAAAAACCAGGCAATGTGGGACACATTTCAACACACCCCTTGGACCACAACAGTCGGACAGCACCGGACAACAAACCCAACCAAGCTCTGATACCAAGTTGAAAAGCCCAACCCAGCCCATTCAACTCCTTAAAAACCAGGTATTAAGAAAAGGGAAACTAGCACTTTATAACCAGCACAGACGGAGCAAAGCCGGACGATGTGGGACACATTCCAACAGAACATACAAGCATAGAAAGAACAAGATGAGTATATGAAAGCAGAAACTACATTAATGAACTGTTCATCAGCTAAAGAGCAGAGAAATTTAGAAAATCCCACTTTGAAAACCAATACATAAACCATGAGGAGCCATAGTAGCCTATCCCTCCTTTGTATCAGTGATATATGGATTAACCATTGCAACAGAATTCATTGGCAAGAAAGGAGTCGACGACGATCCCCCGATAAGTATCTCATTTGCTCTCTTGACCATGCTCTTCTTAAGCTCTTCCATTGCTGCCATTGATTTCTCAAGCTCATCCAAGCTAAGATCATCAATGGGCAAATCCCAACAATTCTTGCCTTCCCTCTCTTTCTTCAACTCTTCAAGCCATACTCCCTTCCTTTTCTCTTCTTCCAATTGGTTAAGTAAGTCGGTATATCGTCGGCTTAGCCCTTCTAGACCAGTTCCATAACAAGCATAGACTGGCCACAATCCAATGGAATAATATCTTGTTGAGGGAATTTGGGTAAGGAACCTGTCAACAATGGTGTTTATACAGGGATGGCCGAATGAGAAGGCCTTTCTGGCTGGAGAAAAAACGATAACGGCAGTCTCAGCACCACATAGGACACCAAGCTCAGTTGCCTTCTTGAAAAGCCCTGTCCGGCCCTTGGAGAAGGTAACTTGCCGGGAGTTTTCGTCTTCGATCCTCTTGATTTCGACCTTTTTCCGGCCAACTCCTTTCCTCACCATGACCAAAAAGAATTAACAAGAACAAGAAGAAGAAGATGAATTGCATTGGCTTCCTCTTGGACTAAATTGAGATTTCAAGATGAGGGATATAAGCCTTTATATATTACTTACTGTTCAGTATCCATTTTGAGAAGTTGAAAATCTCTATCCTCTTAGTTTGAATCCATAATGAAATCAAGTTTTAATTTTTCATGAGATTGGATTATACACTACTATCATCCTTATCCTCTCAAATCTACTTAAATATTTTTCCTTTTATGTAATTTTTTTGAATTTATTTTGAAATCTCAGAAAAAGATATTGTGAGATTTTCATGGGATTTCCATTTCTTGGATTAAGGTTCCTTTGATACTGGGCATATGGGGAGGCAAAGGACAAGGAAAATCTTTCCAGTGTGAGCTAGTCTTTGCCAAAATGGGAATCAAGTAAGACACACACTGTCCTTTCATCCTTTCAATCAATTTACATATACTTGATTTTCTGTTTTCACTAACCATATATCTATCATCTTTCATCTAGCCCAATCATGATGAGTGCCGGAGAATTGGAGAGCGGCAATGCCGGCGAGCCAGCAAAACTACTCCGGCAACGGTATCGTGAGGCGGCAGACATAATTGCCAAGGGAAAGATGTGTTGTCTCTTCATCAATGACTTAGATGCAGGAGCAGGGAGATTAGGGGGTACTACACAATACACTGTAAACAATCAGATGGTCAATGCTACTCTCATGAACATCGCCGATAATCCCACCAGTGTTCAGTTACCGGGGATGTATAACAAGGAAGAAAACGCACGTGTCCCGGTCATTGTAACGGGTAATGACTTCTCAACGCTGTATGCGCCTCTGATCCGCGACGGGCGCATGGAGAAGTTCTACTGGGCACCCACTAGGGAAGATAGGGTTGGTGTTGGCTTGGGAATTTTTAGAGCTGATAAGGTGCCTAAAGCTGATGTTGTCAAGCTGGTAGACACATTTCCTGGTCAATCCATAGGTAAGATCCTACTACTACTATTAGTAAAATGGTGTTTTTCAGAAAGTTATATAATTAAGAACAAACCGGGAGGTCAAGGATTGTGAATCCTGGATGTCAGTCACCATCAACCCAGGTACTAAAGATATAATCCAATATGGGGTGGTATCGGTATTGACAGTGACTACAATTATTATTTTCCTCTTAAATGCAGATTTCTTTGGAGCTCTAAGAGCAAGAGTTTATGATGATGAAGTGAGGAAATGGATATCAGAGACTGGGGTGGAGAACATTGGCAAGAGACTGGTGAACTCAAAGCAAGGGCCACCAACGTTTGAGAAACCACATATAACCATTGACAAGCTATTGGAGTATGGAAACATGTTGGTTCAGGAGCAAGAGAATGTTAAGAGAATTCAATTAGCCGACAAGTACTTAAACGAAGTGGCCCTCGGCGACGCAAATCGAGACTCCATCAGTACTGGAGAATTCTACGGTACGATTTCTTCGCTATCATTGTCGTGATCACCATCATATAATGTTACTTGCTACAATGTTATTAAGGTGTGGATTTTATGGGTTTAATGAACTTGTTTGATGCAGGAAAATCTGCCCAGCAAGTCAGCTTTCCGGTGCCGGAAGGTTGTACAGATCCAGTTGCCGGGAACTTTGATCCAACAGCTAGAAGTGATGATGGTTCGTGTTCATATCAGTTTTAACTCCCGAGTCTTAACAATTGTTCATGTCTACACCACATATATGTACATGCTACTTTTCCAATGTTTATTATTACTACCTAAATGTAATAAAATTTTGCAGTCACGTGTCTGTTTTTTTTTTTTTTTGGTCTTAACCACGTGGTGTCCCCACACCCACTTAGGTGTGGGACTAATCCACCTTCGGGGCAGGAGCATTAAAGGTAAATCCCTTGCCACGAGTGCTTCTAGTGGGATTCGAACTCTAGACTTGCCTCTGAGGACGCCCACTAGAGCCTAGCTTGCTACCAACTGAGCCACGCATCGGTGGTAGTCACGAGTGTTTATGATACAGGTAGGAAATCTTCCCCTCTCTTCTATATTACAAAGAAACACCAGCCATTCTTTTCTAATATAATCATACAATGTCCTATAAATATAATCTCAAATGTAGGGTGTACAACGGGCTGGGCTATCTGCATGTGGGTTTGGTCCAGCACGATTGAGTTGTGCCCATATATAGTATGACACATGCCGTGTTGTGCCTGGGTTCCACGGCGGGCTGACAATTTAAGCCCAGCCCGTTCAGGCTCGATGAGCCACCCGATTTATACCGTGCACATTTAATACTATAAGTTTAAAATATTGAAGATTAAATATGTAATAAGATTTATAAATATAGATGAATATAAAGTTTGTAAGATTTTTTATTAATATAAAAAAAAAATTCAAGAAACAGGCTTAATCGTGCCGGGCTCGAGCTTTTCATGTTAATTTAAGACCGAATTGGAACTTATTCTTAGGTCTGAAAACCTGGTCGAGTTGGGCTTGGACATACATAACAACCCTTATACCTTATGTCGAGCCTGACTTGAACTTGGTCTGACCCCTCAAATTGTCAAGCCTATCCACGGCATGGTGCCTGCCTATTGTGTCGTGCACCGATAATGGATGCCATAATTTTGACACCACATGACAGATACGACACGTACATCCCTATCTCAAGTTTATATTTTATATTTTATAAAATTTATTAAGGATATTATTATTTCTAGGTGTGATTTTACTATTTCCAGGTAGCTTTTGTACATTACTAAAATGCCCTTTCCATTGTGACACTTCTAGATGACGTGTATCTTCCGTAGAAGTTTCAACCAGCTCGGGCTTGGGCTTTTGAATCTCGTGCTGCGCTCAACCATTTCGGACCCCCAAGTCCGGTACCGAACTTGTGCTTTTTGCCTACAACGGACCAAAGACCCAATCATACCCGTATGACGCAGGTCCGATCCATTTGTACATCCTAGGACTAAGTAATCACATCCAATACGAATGAAGACATGTTTGTATTGCCGATGTAGCCCCCACGAGCCATGCATACGTGTCTCTGACATGTAATTTGCTTAGTGTTAGGGTAACATAACAGGTAGCCCCGTCCGTACATAAACTCCCACCCCACCCCCGGAAAAATGAGAAACGAAAAATAGAAAGTGAAGAGAAGACCTTGAACCTCACGACTCTGTGATTTGAAGAAAAATATTTAAATTAGAATTAGAATCAAAACATGCATAATAAGAACTTCTATTTATATATTTATTTGTATTATTACATAAGAAAAATCTTTCTTTCAATCTGATGAGAATCATCTTTCTCCCCTTCTTATTTTAGGACGAGAATCATGGCGAGGAATCCAATTCCGGGTTATGCTTCCCTGAATCTCTGTCTCTTCGTCTTGTTTTCATGTTTTCTGGGTTGCTCCAATGGCGACTCTGGTTTCTACAATTCCTTCACTCTCTCCAGCTTCAGTTACTCCAAGACCAAGCTCGGTCCCTACGAGTGGCGTTACATAAGAGGTGCGTATGCGGTATGCTGAATCTCTTCATACCCTTTTCTGCATTTTAGTTTACATGCTCAATTGATTTGGTTCTAATGGTATTCTGATTGAACTGTTCCTGATAAAAGAATTATTTTTTTTTCTAAGTAATTGGATAGTGATCGCTTGTTTGAGTATTTGTTCTTTTATTTTCTGGGATTGAAGTTTTTTGTTTAATTTTTTTGGTTAGTAATTAATTAAGATTTTTTATTCTGTTTTGTTTAGAATAATTTAGCTAGATTTTCTTATAATTTAGCGTGCCATCTTGATTTACAGATGGAATAGAAAAGGGGAAAGATGATCAGCAACAGTCTAATAAATAATTGGTTGACTTGAGTTTCTTGCTTTGTTATATGATTTGTGTTGTTTTGATTAATGGCTGTGTTTTGTAGATTGCTTGGCATTTATTTTTGTTGTTCAAGATTGAAATTTTTTCGATTTTGTTAATATTCTAGGCAGTACTTTATACTTATATAGAGTACCTTATTGGATTGTTTTGAAAGAGAGAAAGATGTTGATACTGATTTACTGATTCACAACCCAGTTTTAGTTCTGTGTACACTATCCTCTTAAATATCTCCTCTTGAATTGTTGATCCAAGTGGCACAACATGTTATGGAAATTCACCTGTGTTGATCGGGATCAAGCAATAATAATAAACACAGTAAAACGAAGATCGAAACAATGCATACAGATATACGTGGTTCAGCAAAACTTATGTCCACGAGAGAGAAGAAGTTTCCACTGTCAAAAAACGAATTAGGGTTACAACTTGTACTCCTACCTGATATAGGGCAAATCCCCAATATGCCCTTACCGTACCTCAAGGGAGCTCTGCCCCCAACCACCCCATGGTACTGACCCAGCACAAACGAGTTACCAAGGTCCTTGAATATAGAGACTAGTGAATATGAGCCACTATCTCTAACAACCTGCCTATTTGTCACAACTATTGGGTCACCCCTATTCACGTCCTTACCGTTGTTGCTTTCTTTTTTCTTTTTTGCCTGGTTTTGACTTGTTATAAAACTCTAGATTCTAAGGTATGTCTCTGCAGATCTGATATTCTACTTATTCCCTTTCTAGTTTTCACCAATCAATAACACGTCCTCCTTAGATAAAACCCACAGAGGAACCTGGAGTCAAATATGAGTCAGACTCATTGCTGACCCTTATGTACAATACATGGAAAGAAAAATCTAAAGAAATACTGAAACGTTGCACAGCCACAATCTTGTAGGTATCAGAATAGCATTTGGATATACGAGTACCATAGGCATTTTGGAGAATCTATGTGCATAGGCTAAGATTTATTATATTGATAACATTGGAAATTTGTTAGAGGTATTGTGACGGTTGTGGTTACCGTAGTTTCGATTTGATGATGTTTTCCATTTGTATTCATGCAGTGAATTCCGCTTGAACATGATGGACAGGTTGATCACCCCCCCTAATGAGGAGTTTTGTAGATTGTTGTTCACCCCAAATAAAGATGCTAAACTTTCTGAATTTCTCTTCCACCTGATTTTGTTGTGATCATCCCTTAATTGGCTTCTGTTTTATATAAAATTTAACTCTCTTTTCATTTTTGAATTTTGATCACAAGCCAAGGGTTTGGACTCTTGAGTGTTGGCAGTGTTTTCTCTTCAATGTTTTGCATCACACTGATTATCAATGTATCAAATCCCCAATCTGTTCCTTACCAAAATATTTAAATGATGTTTCAATGATTTAAAGCATTTGTGTAGCTAGTGATTTACCAAAGGATTAATACTTGTGATGTATTTTGACGGAGAAGGAAATTAAGGCTCTCTCTCCTTAGTTTGCATGATATAAAGGAAGAATGGGAAATTTATCAAAATCCATACGGCAGATTGATTAGGCATCAATTCTGAGCTACTATGTTCAATATCATTGACATGCTCAATAATAGTATGTAAGAAGCCTCAAGAGTTATGCATAACGTCTTCATATGTTCACTGGTGCATTTTTCAGATATATGAATAGAAGGATTATTGAACAAGTTCCCTTCTCATAAAATTCTTGTCGACAGAATCATTTTGCAGTTCATTAATTTGGCCCTTGAATTTAAGAAGTTCAAAGTTTCAATTAATGACATTTTTGCCATTTAATCGGGTTGCCAATTCCTTTCCTCCCTCCATGTCATTCAGTTGAGATGGAGCCCTCCCTCCAATGATGCAACTGAAATTAATTTTGGTGATAACTTGTTTACAAATCCTGACTTGCTACACATGGGAGATACCTTTTGAGATACAATATGGAAGCATTTTATATGTATTGGGAGTTTATTGGTATTCTAGTAGGAATATTTTATTAGATATTGTCTTTTTGTTTTCCTTTCTGCTCCTCTATTTCTGAGATTGGTACACAGATTGTCTTAAATTGGGTTTCTTCTTCATTTTTAAGCTAGTGTTTGGGATTTATAATTAGATTTCACCACATATAATCAACAAAAAGGACAAACATGCTGTTTGAATTTTCTTACAAAATGGGATATTAGAGGAAAGTCTGTAGAAGAGACTAAATTCAAGATCTTGAATCTCGGTGAGTGATACTCGGATGTTACCTTCAAGGAAAAGGAATTTCATGTAGACAATGCAGGAAGGTTTTCCCTTGAACACCTTCCGTTGGGCAAAAATGACCAGATTCCATGTCAAATTTGCTGGACGGTTCAATGCTGGCATTCATTCCAAAATTCAGGCTGATAAATCATGGCAAATAGGACCTGAACAAGACCAGATGCGACTCCCAATCGCCCCCTTCTGATATCTGGGTCAATCACCGAAGCCAGAAAGAACAAACTGATTCTCGATAGAGGCTTGTAAAAGGATGGGGAAAAAATGGGTGACCTTCTGTCCACCTTCCCTTTCCTTCCTTCCTTTACTCAAGCTTCAGGCACGCTATAACCCATTCACTATAGGAATTTAGCAATGGATTGAAAAGCATGCTGGATATAAACGATCCGGCACATCTGATGTGGAACCTGGCATTTGGAGCACATTTTGGGGTGTCAATGCAAGGAACCTTTCCTGCTTTGTCCGCGCCTGCAACTTTGCCATTATTTTTAAGCTAGGTGATTTTATAGTCTTATTCAAGTCATGTAATATCTTACTGTTTTTGTGTTTGCGCTTTTCTTCCAGTTGATCTGCCACCATGGTTCTCTTCAGTGTCAATGATGTTAGAGTCGGATGCAGACCTCGTGAGTATGCTTACCAAACCTCATAGAGTTAATACAAATATGTTTTATGGGTGTGATATGAATTAAAATTTGCTTAACAGGGTTCTCCGAATTACTGGTTGTATTTTGAGAATCTTCGGTATATGGCTAGCCGTGTTGTTGAATGATTGTCAAGTCAAAGTTGCAGTTAAAATGTTGTGCCTTCAATGTTAAAAAACCATCATATGATGTATTCAAGTTTCTCCATCATGGTTCATTTGCCTCCTTTAGCTTATGATTCACATTGTTTGCAGGATAAAGACGGTATACAAAAGATTTCTAGTAGTAAGCTGCCCCTGATATGCTTCCGCAGCGGCAGCCCCCCTCTTCCAGATGTCTCAAAATCATCTATAAAAAGTTTAGGTAAAACTCACTTTAACGATTATTACTTTGATGACAGACGTAATGCATCAAGTTTGGAAATTTTATTTTTTTTGGTTGTTTGTTTGTTTGATATGAATTTGGGTTTTATTTTATTGGAGAAAGGTTTGGAAAATTCAAATGATTGGGTAATTAGGATCTATCTAAAGTAAATCGTCGAACCCACCTACAATATGATCAGGATCTAGTTGTCTTTCTTTGTCTCATTGAATATTCTGTTTATATTAGCATGAATCATAACTAGAGAAAGCATTTTTTATGAAATCGACATAGTGAAAGATTTCCTGACCACCTTAAAGCCTTTGGTGTTTTCATAAACATCCGAACCCCTCCAGAGTATTCCTTTTGATGCCAAGTTCTTGAAAGTATTATATTTTGGGCAATTAGTTAATATACTTTGGTTGTAGTAAGCTGGACTCAGCATGTTGTGTTCGCGGTACAGCACATGAACCACCAAGGTTCCGGACACGAAGCAAACACTGATTACAGTTGCTATCTATAGATATCATTTTAGTTATCTCTTCTGTTATAATAGGAGGATTGTCACATCTCTCTCTCTCTCTCTCTCTCTCTCTCTCTCTCTCTCTCTCTCTCTCTCTCTCTCTCTCTCTCTCTCTCTCTCT
>JAUPMG010077142.1:0-12968 GCA_031762675.1 Pachysandra terminalis
AAAAAATAAAAAGCAAGGTTGTGTGGTGCAATGCTCCAGGCTTGGTGAAAATGGATTTCATATGGTAGTTTATTTGGTGAAACCCACTTGTTCATGTGTACTTCTAGTTGACTCCCACCCCCTGAGCTAAGTTTCATCCCCAAGCAGATTTTCCACATGGCATAAAGGCATCTCCTGAGCATATTGTTAAAGGCAGCCGCCTAGGTGCCCGATTAAATGACTAGGCGTTTTTTCTTTTTCTATTTTTTTTGGTTGAGGACCTAGGCTTCTAGGCTTTTTTTAGGACCATCACGATGCTCACCTAGGCATGATTTTAGGCCAATCCAGCACCTAGCCTCATTAATTAAACAATTTTAGAATTTCTTACTTTACTAAATAAACTTGTAGGATAGTATAAAATACTAACATATTAAGTTGTTGGTAAGAATTTATTACTTAACTACAAAATAATAACTTATTTCTAACTACTAATAATTAACTTAACGGTCCTAACCATTTTTTTGTACATAAAAAAGCACTAAGGCTTCATTCATTTAGAAGACGAAGGAGTAGGTGCCCAACCAGCGAGGTACGTCCCTCTCTCTACATGGTCCAAATATAGATCATTACTACCTGAAGTTTTTGGAAATTTCTTTAATTTTAGAGGAAGCCTCCTGCCTTCTCATTCTCTCCATAATTGACCATACCACTTGACTTTTTTTTTTCTTTTTGCTTTTATAAACACTTCCTGGTCTTTGGACACTTCTTTAGTTTTCTTATTTTTAAAGGAAGCCCCATGCCTTCTCTCTCTCTCTCTCTCTCTCTCTCTCTCTCTCTCTCTCTCACACACACACACACACACACACACACACACACACACACACACTAAATTTGCATGCATTCCCATAAATGCATGTAAGAAATCTTACTTGCTCGTTTTTACATAAATTATTCATCAAACCAGGTTTAATTCCTTCACATGATTTTTAGTTGGAACTCATCTCATTCTAAGTTCCACAAATTTTGATACGTTGTTGATCGCATGGTTCAAAATATCATATCGATCCCTCCAAAAACATATTACATATCGAGATACATATCGGTTGCATATGAAAACGCCTTAAAAATAGGGATACGGTGGATAGGCATGGAAACTCGTGGATACTTAAAACAAGACTCATTTAAATGCAAAGAATATATATTAAGGTGGAAACAAACCGGTATGCATGTAGCACATGAACTTTAAAAACTTAATCAAATGTAAAGGAAAGATATAATATATCATTTATGTCTCATGGAATATATCAATTACATATAAGGAACCAGACGTGATCAATTTCAAGACATACAAAAGAATTCAAAATCCCTTAAAAAATCTGAAAACAAAAAGGAACAAGTTCTACTTATTGATACACATATTAGATCTTAAGTGTTGATCCTAAGAATCAATAGTCACATTTTGGAAAAAAAAAAATCAGAAAAACATGTACACACAAATGAACAAATCTATGCAAATATAGAACATAATAAGTATTCTAACATTTACATACGTAAATAAAATATTATATTTAAAATTTTAAGATACAAAATATATGATCAGTCATGCATGTACATAGATATAGATATAGATAGAATAATATATATATATATATATATATATATATATATATGTTAAAAAATTTCAAAGAATATAAATAAATATATAAAATTATTTCATTTATATATATAGATGCATGTATTTTTGTGTGTAATAATTATAATATCTATAATATATATATATATATATGTGTGTGTGTGTGTATATATTCACACACACACACACACACACACACATATATATATATATATATATATTATGTATCTTGTATGTGCATCACTAGTACGTTATCAAATAAACTCTTAACTTGGGCTTTTGTTAAATCATGCTTGTCTATTTTACATGATACACCTGCAGTGTATTGAACAAACTCCAAGTTAAGGCTTACACAAAACCTGCTTGTATATTATATATAAGATAAACTGGTGATGTACCAAATGATAATTTTTAAGGCATTTTAAACCCAATCTTAATTCAATAGTGATATAAAAATAAAAAAACCAGCACAAAAAATAGAGAAGAAAAAGATGATGATGATGAATAAAGAATAGGAAGAAGTCTAAAGAAAAAGAAGATGTTGACTGGTTCCCTCCCTCCCTCTCTCCAGCTGCTAAGGTATTTTTTTTTTTTAAATCCAAATGTATCAAAAGTATCAGTCGTATTAGTCGATATATATATGATAACGATCTTCTTTTTGATTTTTCTCTTCTTTTTGATTTGTTTCTGTATTTTCTCTAATATTTTTTTTTTTGCCGTTTTCTCTTCTTTTTGATTTGTTTCTGTACTCTATCTTCCCTACGAATCACAACTCTTTATATAGCACTCCTGGACCTGACCAGCTTCCTCCAATCCCAATATAAAGCTAATCGGTACTTAAAAGCATGCATTACACTAAATATAGACAAATGAAGACCAATCATATGCTACATGTCATTCCAGTGTTCCAACTCAGGTGCATCTCAACAGTATACTGAGCCCCAAAAAAGTAAAAATAAATAAAATAAAACAAGACTATGGCAATGTTATGAATTTTTTCTAACCTGTATATTTAGGTAATGCCACACAGGATCTGACTCAGGTTCCAACTCCAGCAACAATCTCACTGTGTTTTCAAGCTACAAAAAGCCCAAGAATGAAAAACAAGCTCAATAACCATCGTCCAGTAATTGCATACTATCCCTCAAAAGCAATGCTACATAAGGAGCCTAAAAGCAGATGGTGGACTGAAAATGGATAGTTCAGAACAAAATATGTAGTGCTCATAATTTACATGCAGAGGTGATGTATCAAACAGATAACGTGCAGGGCAATTGAATTATAAAATTCACCTGAAATCCCAGTATGAATTCATTTAGACTTGGAGATATACAATCTGCATCTGTGACTTCTCCATATTGATGTGCAGATATATAATGTTGCAGTTTATAGGACCAAATTTGTGTGTGTTTCAGGTTTAACAAATCTGCTCCTAATCAGTTACAAAATATCTTAGCTAATAATGCAAGACAGTGCTAGACTCGTAACTAAGAAAAGAAATATGCAATACCCACAGAAAACAATTCCCGATTAGTATTAACTTAATTTGGCAACTTGAAAGAATTTTTGAATCATATGATGACTTGAACTGAAATTTAAAAATTACGTAAATTCATGATTCAATTGCTTTAAGAATTACCTTGTGAATCTAAAGCACAACCAATAGTGGCTGATATGCTGAGTTGTTGGAAGTTCAGGAAGAATAAAGGGAGATTCTCTCTTATGCAGAATTTATTCCTTTCCTATCTGTTGGGCTATTTGGATGGAAGGAAATAAGTATCTCATTGAGGTAAGAGGAAAATACTTGCGTCCGTTTCTTAGACTACTTTCTATTGGTCCCGTATCAAAGAAATTTCAGAGTGGAAGACGCAAATGTTTATGTCAGTTTATTAGACTACTTTTTATTGGTCCCATGTCAAAGAAATTTAAGAGAGTGAACTTTTCTATGTTTTGTGGTGATAGGAGGGCGGGCCTTTTCTTGTCATATAGTATAGTCCAAACTAGCTGTATTTATTGTAGGCAAGCTCTGTGTGCATATATGTACAACTGTACAAGGGAGAAGGGACTTGCCCCAATTATACATTATAGTACATATATACTGTTTAACATAAAAAGAAACAAGAGTGGCTGACAATGTTCAAAAGAATTCTGGCCCAAGATATATATAAGCTATCATAAACCTTAGCTACCCCTGCAACTGTCAAGTATAAAATCTTCCTCTTGCATTAAAGACTCTAAAGCATGTTATCTCACGACTTCAAATTCATCTACGCTGGATCAATCATCTTCTCTTAATCATTATTCACTAATGTTAGTGTCTGTTCCCCTTCCTTTCCAATTTTTTGCTTAATCTGGATCTTATAGATCACAATCTTTGTTTCCAGACACCATTTAGGTTGTTCATCAGCAAACTATGGAGTTATTATCTGTCAGAAGCTCAGTGGGTAGATGGTGCAATATTTCCTGCATCTCCTTTTTCCTCCTTGAACAACATCAGCCGATGGATGGGAAATAAGACAATGGCCTTCATTCTGTAGACCTAGTCATATTCCTACTATGTTATTGACTTTTTTCTCTGTACGTAATTTTAGTTCAAAAATAGACTAGTTCAGGTTTCATATTTGTATATTAGTCGCCTAGTTTTGGTAATGCCTTAGGGAAAGTGATGCTTAATCTAATGGTTGAATGTTGAGAAAAAGTGAGCATTTTTTATCTTTTATTTTGATGGGTAAAAGATCACTAAAGAACTAAGCTGTCAAGTACACAAAGTGCACATCAACAAGTACGAAAGCTACAATGAATTCTATGTATAGATCTTTATCGGATAAGGCGGAGCAGGGGGGTCCTTGGAGGTTGCTTTGGTGGCTGGTATTCCCTCTAAGGTTTCCTTTTTTATTTGGACAGCAATAGAGGATAAAATTCTTACTTCAGATAATTTAAAAAGTAGAGGTGGGCAATTGGCTTCTAGATGATGTTTGTGTAAAAAAGAGGAGTCATCATCATCTCATATTTTTCTGCATTTCGACTATGCCCGGAGTGTGTGGGATGCTCTTATTCAAAGATTTAGACTGGATTGGGTCATGCCGAAGGATGTTAAAGAGGCTCTTGTGAGTTGGGGATGAAAGAGGAAGAGAGAAAGGAGTACAATTGTATGGAATGCTAGCCCTGCTGCTATTCTTTGGTCGGTTTGGGGAGAGAACAACAGGTTATTTGATGGAAAGGAGGCATCGGCTTAGAGATTGGTGGACAGGGTTTTATCCCTTATCTTTTTTTGAGTCTTAACACAGAAGGAATTTCAGAATATTCTGTTTGAGGAATTCGATAGGGATTGGGGTTTGTTTTGGGATTAATACGTTTCAGTTTCTATTTGTATAGGTTGTAACCTACTTTATTTATATTTAAATCACTTTTACTGATAAAAAAAAATACAAAAGCTGCAGTACCTAATACACGACTGTAGACCCCTTTCCTGAATCCCTGATCTGTCCTAAATGCATCCAATCCCACCCCTTGTGGCTCTGCTGAGATCAACAACTAATGATAGATTGTAAATAAGCAGATCTCTACAGTTGCTTCACACCCTTCTCTTTTCCATAGAAACTAGGTTATTTCTCTCTCTCAAAATAAACCAATACACTACTAATGGAGTCAGGCACCATAGAAGAGAAGGTCTTCGGTCATTCATACACAGTACACATCCTTCTAAATAAACTTCTAAGCTTCCTGGAATAAACCACCCTAACCCAAGTTTTTAGATCACAAAAGCCAAAAGTTCTGATGATAACTGACAACGAAGTAAGAGGTGATCCACTCATTCCTCTTAACACTTGTACATAGTACCTGTTAAGTATTGTTCATCTCCTAAAGATCAAATGATCTACCAAATAAGCTTGCCCGAAATGAAGTATGGATCTTCTTTGTTCAACACTTGAAAGAAAGAACCAACTGTATAACACCCATCTTTACTCCTCAATCACCAGTCACCACCTTCTATCTATTTCTCTCACCAAGGCTCTACATTACATACATAGTCCAACATTTTAAAGATTCACTCTCCCAATTATAAACTTCTCTCTTTAAAATGTTTTATTTCACCCCCTCAAAAAGTCACTCAATAATCCATTCACCATTGTTTTTTTCATAATGCCCATATTAACATGAAGTTTGATCCATTATCCACCCAAGTGATGGCCCAATAATTGAACCATCTCCATCAATCTCTACATTATAATAATGTTGATAAGAAAAAATACCCTGTAATGATATATCTCTTGGTTGATACTGTATCCTAACAATAGTTCAAACATTCATTTCAAAAAGAATTTACAACCACATAAAGGAAGAAGAAAACAAAAGGACAAGGGTGCCAAATAAAACATTAACAACGACAACCTACAAGCAAAAATGTACAAGTACTACCCTCTACCCCACAGAATGCTTTCCATTCCCAGACCAACTGACAACGGAAAAAATGAGAAATCCAAGGAGAGGAAAGCCAACCAAACAAATAATTCCTTATACCAAAACAGATCTTTGAAATAGAACTGCCCATATCCTTGGATTCTCCTGTTCTTTCCTTTCAAACATCCAACACATTACAAAGTAGATCATCTACCATGGTAGGAAGGCTTGTGGACTGAAGAGCCACATTCCCAACAGTTGAACAGTAGGAAACCAAGAAACACTAAACACGGATAAAAGGACAACACTTCCTAACCAGCTTGAAGTACATGAAAAAATGAACATTACTCTCTTCAACACCTTTGGCAATTATGCAGCAATTTGGCGCCACCTAATAACTTCCACGGATTAGGTGATAAATTGTAAGGATTTTATTCAAAACCAGACACCAAGAAAAAGCTTCAACACTAGGAGGAACTTAATAATCCCAGATTTAAGCACCTTTACACGTAAACCCACCAAGGGCTTCATAGAATGATCTAAATTTCACTAACCAACCTTTCCATCAAAATTCCACTACCTTCTATCTTCCTCTTCCTCTTCAAATTTTTCATTTCCAAGCAAACAAGCAGATCCGACAAATTCCTAAAATTTCTATAACCAAGAGGTGCCAGCAAAACCAAGGAACTCAAATGATTTTGTCTCCTATCTTCTCGAAATAATGGTAAATGTGGAGATATTTTACTAGAATCAATTGGTAAAGCTGAGGGCATCGATCACAAAGTCTGCAAATTTTTCTATGATTGCTCTCTCTTTTTAAAATTATGTCGAATCCATTCAGTCTTGTATCATACTATGAAATTACTTTTACCCATAATGGATAAACCAATTCTGTCAATAACAGTCACCAATTTTTTCTTTTTGATCTCCTTAAGAATGTGCTTATTGATGAGTCATCCCTTGATACCCGTGTTTGGTGTCTGCATCCTAGTGATGGTTTCTCCTGCAAGTCTTTTTTTGGCTCTATTTGGAAGAGTAGTCCAAACTTCTTGAATCCTTTCTCTACCTCTCGTCTTTGGGAGTCTAAAGTTCCACTTAAAGTTAAAGCCTTTGTGTGGATTGTTTTCCTTATTCGTATTAACACCACAGATAATCTTCAAAGGAGAAGAAATGACATGGCTCTGTCCCCTCAGGTCTATGTGATGTGTATGCACAATGATGAACCCGTTGACCATCTCTTTCTCTCTTGTGTTTATGCAGCAAAGGTGAGAGATTTTTTTGTTAGGAATGCTGGTTTGGTTTGGGCCCCCCCGAGACATTTGAGAGATCTTTTTGATCAACGGAGTTTTTTTGCTTTGGAGAAGAAGGGACGGAGTATTTTCAAGGTGTTGTTTTTCTGCATCATATGGCATTTATGGGGTGAGCAAAACAAAAGGATCTTTAAGAATTCTTGGAGGAGTTCGAACCGTCTCATTGATTTGATTGTGGGTACTATGGCTGCCTGGTGTAGGGTTCTTCCAGATTTTCAGAATGTGACTTCTTCGGACCTTGTCAAATGTTGGGAGACCATTATTGCGATGTAGTTCCTTGTATTGTTGTTTTTTTTTTTGGGGGTCTTTTTGACTCTTTATGACTTTTTTTCTGTGTAGTTGGTTCTCTGTCTTGGGGAACTGAATACTTCTTGCTTGTTTTTGTACACTCTCCTCTATTTATATAATCCTTTGTTATCGATCAAGAAAAGATAAAAAAGTCACCAAAATTTTTATAATTCACTGATAAGGAAATTTAATTCACAAATATAACATCTTTAAGAATCAAAGAGATTTTTATACAAGGAAAAGTCTGAGAAAATAAATTTAAGATAATCAGCATGCTTCATATCAGATATTTGTTTTACATTTTACTCTGATTCGGCATTACTGAATACTGTTGACATATACCAAAGTGGAAAATGAGCTCACATCTGCTAGTTCTATTTGCGGATCTTCCATTGATTTGTAAAGCATGCCTTTGAACTCACGCATCACCTTTTCCACCTCCTCAAGTACGCGCTTTAGTATTCCCACCTGATATTAAGTGAAATATCATGATAAGTATACCTACCTACATTGTAGCATGACCACACAAGAGCTGAAAAATTGTCTCAAGTAATTGCACAGCTGCAAATCAAGCAAGTTCCTCCACAGATACTCACAAGTAAAAACAACAACATATGAGATGAAAGCAAATTCAAATTATTTGATAGAATAATAGTAAACAAACATTCTTTTTTAATAGCTTTCACACATGCACAAGCACACACACACACACACACACACACACACACACACATACGTGCTTACACACACACACACACACATATATACAAAGCTTAGCATAGAGTAAACCTTCCCTATTTGCACACTAATATCTCGACACATGGCATTTGTTTGGGCCTGCAAAAAACCTATCTAATGTTTTTGCCACATAAGCCTCCATGCAAAAATCATTCCAGTTGGACACTTGACGCCATCTGATCAGTCCCTCAAGTCGCTGACCATGTCATTTGCTATTGTGCCACACTACAATATCACATTACTGTACCAACATTACTATATCTTTGACACAGGCAAAAAATTTCACCACTCAGACGGTTACGATTGTCTGAAGAAAACCCATGAAACCAATTTCCATACTGAGAACAATAATGTAACAATACGCTGCAACTTACATAATACGTGACAGCAGAAACTAATCTGAACAAAGTGGTATTTGTTGAAATGGCCCAAATAGAAACATATATGCGCATTAGTAGGCATCATGAGGGTGAAAGAATGAATACAGTAGATAAAATTCTTATTTCAGCAAACCAATGGCCTATAAATACAATGATCAGTAATACATTTCTTTTGCCGATGACCTGGCCCTTTTCTCCAAAGCTCCCATCCAACTGTCATGTTATCAAGTATATGCTTGGAAACTGAAAAGTTCCACAAGGAAATTGAAAGAAATCAAACAGCAAAAGGCCAAATTATTTCTAACTCCTAACCTCGTCAATCACTTTGCAGAGGCTCTCTCCCATGCTACAAGAACTCCAAAAGATGAAGGACCAAGGTCTGCATCATGGGAGTGCATATTTTGCACTCCAAACTCTGGAGTAAGAAGAGAGAGCTTTAAATTTATTATGAATGAGAAAGAAAATTTTCTGGTTAAATTTAAAAACAGGACAGGCAGCCTATACCACATAAATCCAATCAGTGACCTCAAACATTCCCCTCTCTATCATGCAAATATCCTTTCTGAAGCGATATCCAAGGAGATCAACAAGACCAACAAATCTTTGAGGGGATTTGATATGCGAATGAAAAGACAAAGGAGATATATGAACTAGGCATGTTGGCCAGACTAGTATGGTTGTCGACTAAGGAACCAAGCTAGCATAACCACATGAGGTGAGAATATACAAGCCAAACACCTCAAGGACTAAAAATAGGCGTAGTATCCCACCAATTTACTGCTTCCTTAACCTGGTGAGGCATTATCGAGTGAAGATGCATCTTAAAACAAGAAGTTGAATGTTGAGTCAGAAATTAGAATGGAATAGTCCATTCGGTCTAACAGGATTTGACCACTGAATAGAAACCATTAATTCCAGGGACCACTCTCTAGGCCTTGGGAAACACCAAGGATACACTCATTTCGAAAGAGAGATCGATTTGGAATTTTTAAGAGATTAACATATATCATATGCCAATATTAGCCAAGCAAAAGAAGAGACTCAAGTTACAAACAAAATGGAGGGATCAACTATTGAAGCCGACAAGACGTACAAAAAAGCTCTAACGTATCTAAATGCATCAAGAACCATTCATCATATTATTGATGCAAGTAAAAATATGACAGATTTAAATCATATAAAGCTACAGAAACCCTGGAATACTCTCAGATTCTAAAATCATTATTAACAATCCAATGAAGTTAAAACCATGACTAACATCAAAAACATATGTATTCCTTCAAAATTTTATCTTTCACAACAACTTATATATTTTAGTATCAAAGCTAGCACGCAATAAGAGTTTGACTTTGAAAAAAATCTCACACCAAAGACAACTTAAAAATCATGTGAAGGATTGTTAACGTTGACCTTCAAAACAAGGAAACTCTTTCACTAATGAAAACTTAAAAATCATGTAAAGGAAATTTGAAACTTTCACCTCAAAAACACGGAGCTCTCTCACTGAGGACAACTTCAAAATCATGTCTCATTCAATTCATGGGCTATGGTTCGACATAGGACTCCAAATTCAAGGATTCCAATATTCCCTCCATGCAGTAGTCCTTCCCTCACCCACTCAGTGAATCCTCCAAATCCCCATGCTACCTCTTTTTTTCAACTAGAAACTTTCTACTCATCAAGGGAAGGCTTTCTTCCAACTAGAAATCTTCTACTCCAACCTCACAAGCAACTAGAATCCAAATCTCCTTGGAAATAAACTTAACCCTAAGAGGACACTCAAATAAGAGACAAGTCCCCAATATGGAAAGCCATTAACTTGGCAAAACTCTCTAAAAGGGATGTAGCATCGATCCAATCCAAATTATTATGCATTTGTGAGATTCACAGTTAGAATCCAATTTCCCCCGTTTTCATAAGAAGTCTACTTATAGCACCAAGAGACGTCGAAGAAAAAAACTGAGTCATTCAATACAGAATATGAGATATAAAGGCTCCCTAACCCACCTTGAAACATGATATTAATCCAATGTCCCCCGTTTTCATGAGAAGTCTACTAATAGAACCTTTGTCAGTACAATAAACAAAAAAGGAGACATAAGATCCCCCTGCCATAAGCCTCTCAAGCTCCAAAAGAATCCCATTCATTAGACAGCAGAAGACACCAAAGATATACACACCCTAAGACCCATCTTATCCATGGTTCAAAATATCTTATCTTATCCAATGATACGGTTGATATGTATCTTGTATCTACTGTGTCGGCACGATACACAAGTAAATTTTAAAATAAGCTAATTTCTACACTATATAAGTCGATAAATATAACATATAGACCATATCGGTCAATACGGTCTATATGTTACAATATATAGTGTATTCAACCAATAAACTCGATACATGCAATGCCCCTGCCTTTCTTATATGTAAAAGTCTTAAAAACGAACCATTGATTCATTGTCAAACTTTATCTTCCTAACTAAAAAACCAACCCCCATTAAAATATAGCCAATTTCGTCCCAAAATCTTCGTAGTTTGAATGAAAACATCTACTATTTGGAGCTTAAAAAGCATTTTCGTCTTTTTGCATAGCTTTTTGAGGTATGCAGTATAAGAGTATTTTTATTATAAATTTTACTTTTTATGTCTAAAAGCATGTTCTGGAGTTCAATTATACATATTTATGAATTTCAAGTAAAATCCATAGATCTAGATGCCTAGTTATTTTTAAGTTGCCATGCATATGCTCGCGTACCAGTTTGTTTTCACATTAATATATACTATGTGTTTAGGTGTATGATGTGAAAAATATGTTAATGTTTCATATTTTTAACTTATCTTTCCATCCAAATGAGTCTTGTTTTTAAGTATCCATAATTTCTCATGCGTATCCACAGTTTTTACAGTGTTTCCACACATCTCCAATATGTATCTCAATACATATCCATATTTTGACTGATCAATATGCTACCTTGATACGCTATTTTGAACCATGATCTTACCCAGTAGATCAACAACAAAGTATCAATCAACATGATTCTAGGCCTTCTCTAGGTTAACCTCACACATTATTCCCAGTTTCATACCTTATGCACCCACTAGAAACAAAAATACTATTAACAATATGCCTCCATCCCACAAAAGTATCATAGTAGGCGCCAATTCTTAGGAAATGACTGCTTTTAACCTCCCTCCCAGTACCTTAGCCAAGATATCGTAAAGGCTACCTATCAAAACGATGGGTTGAAATCCCTATCATCAATCAGCTCAAATTTTAGAAATAAGAGTTACAAACATGGCAATAGATCTATGCTCCAAATCCCCTTTCAAAAAACTCGTCAAATATCACGAGGGAGGTCCCCTTTAGTAATGTCCCAGCACAACTTGTACAAATCCATAGAAAGATCATCAGGGTTGGGAATTTTATTCCATCTATATTGAAAATTAAAATCATAGTTTAGACCCTTGTCAAACATAATAAATTTGCTCCATTTGTGCGATACCATAACTTATACTGAAGTCGATGTTGAAACCATGTCAAAACAAAAAGACTTAAATAAGCTACGCACCTGAAAATGGTTTGCAGGTTGCTTTGTATTACCTTAATGGGTTCATATACATCACACTTCCCTCACCTTCTCACTAAAAATGTTATGAAAAAATATGGTCAAGCATTTGCAGACACAACATAAAAAAAAGTCACATATATCAATCGGATAAACCCTCTCTAGAAGCTACTCCATTACGAGCAACTGCATAAATCCTTGAGAAACTATGACATTAATCCTCAAACCATACTCAGGGTAATAGATATGGGATGTTTAACTAAATAAGAAGCAGTAATTCTTAAAAGGGCTTGGAATTAACCATCAGGTTAGCATGTCTAAGGAACAGCAATGTCATCAGCACTGTGACTTGGAATGATTCATAACATTTTGTTGATACAAACTCCATCATAGGCTAATTCACAGGGATCAAATATATATGCTAAGGCCAGTTCCGAAGAATGGATGACGAATGTAACGAAATAACATGCTCAGTAGACACTCATACAAAATAATAAATGTAATTGTCAAGCAAGGTTGCTATAAGAAGAGAGATTCTTATGTACATGAGAAGGAAGAACAATCGACTTCGCTTTCCTATACTCCCTAACCGCCAGGTCATATTCACCCTTACTTATGCTGCCACGAATAGCACTTGGTAAATTGAATAGTGTTCGGAATCTTTGGAGCATTC
>JAUPMG010077153.1:0-12967 GCA_031762675.1 Pachysandra terminalis
AGGAACATTCAATTCCCAATCAATGGTTGAGATTAAAAGACTAAAAAGTAATAAGATTCTCTCTAAAACTAGAATAGCAACAATTCAAACTAAAGGCTAAGGTCCTAGAAAGAAATCTTATAATTAGAAACCCACATAGGCTGGAAACTGAATTAAAGGAAAACTTCTAGAAACTAAATCTAGGTTTCTAACAAACAATGGTAAGAAACCCATATTAGAAACTAACCAACATGGGCTGAGATTTTCATCCAATGGCTACGATTAAAGGTTAATAGTTACTAATTAGAGAGTCTTTAAGTGCCTATATAAACATAGGACCATTAGAGGTTTGAATCACACTAAAATTCGTTGGAGAAAAAGAAGAGGAAGATCAAAGGTGTAACACAGTACACCACACGACCAAATCAAGGTAAGTATTCAAGTTTATCATAATTTATGGTTTTAATAGGAGCATTGCTATTTTTCAATCGTTTTCCAAAAGTTTTACTTGTACTTGTTTTCCAAGTTTAATGGTAGAAAAAGGTAAAATTGTTTTTATGCATTGGTTTATGTGATGTTTTTTATTGGGTTTTGTTCAGAATTAAATATTAACTATAGTCTATTAACAAAGTTTTGTGATTTGAGTTGAAAGGGATGAAATCTGGAGATTTTGGCTAAAACCCGAGCTTCAGCGGCCTCCTTGGCATGCCAAAGAGTTCACCGAACCTATCCAGAACACTCGACTAACCTCCCGGCCTACCGAGACTCCACCGAACCCAACGGTAACATATTTTGAATTCTGGAAAGTGTACCGAAACCCCACCGAAACCTAACCGAGACCCCACCGATATCAGAGACCAAAAAAAAGGGCTTACTGGAAAGTGTACCGAACTGACACACTCGGCATATCTAAACCCCATCGAGTTAGACAATGTGACCAACCCAGAACCCCTTTGGATTTTGGCAGACTATTCGATATACCGAAAAGTCCACCGAGACCCAACCGAACCCATTTGGCAGACCCCTCGGTCTACCGAGATTTACAATTTTAGGTTGTTTGATCTGAAATTTCACACACATGACTAATATGATCTAATTTAATTGATTATCCTATTATATTGGTTCGAATCTATGTGTATCATATGCTCACATCTTATTTGATCCTATTTGCTTTCATTGATTATATTGGCTATGTTAAATTTACATGCTTGACCTAATTTTGCGTTATATGCTTATTTCATTATCTATGAATACTAACATGTTAGTTAGGATTATTACACATTGTACACATGATTTGAATGATTAGTTAATGAGCACTTATTCACTTGCACATCATTGGCTTTATGACCATGGATTTGGTCTGTAAGTTATACCCTTTGTATATGAATCCATATTATAGATTTGAAGGCTTAAGAGTAACTTTATGATCTGGAAATCATAATGAGTGAGGAGACTTGTATTTTCTATGTTGAGGGACTAGCTATCCCAATATACCAACTTATTTGTCCTATGGACCTTATCGATTGAATCTATTGGTTATTGATAAATAATGTTTCCCTGAGGAGATTTTACACTTGTGATGCCTCAGGTATTTTGCCCTTGATCACAAATAAGTGGGGGAATTGTGCCCTCTAGGTCGAAGCCCCTTAAACCTATGATGCGCACATAGAATATCCTATCTTTGAGAGTGGCCATGTATGCGGGGGATGGTTCGTTAAGACATCTTGCTCAAGGACGGATCGATCAGGTGAGGACTTGTGTTATGAATATACCTAACAGCTGCATTGCATATTAGATATTGATTGTTAGATCACACTTGGTAATTATACATGATAGGCACAGCATGCATTATTAAATCTTGACCTCATGCATATTATACATGTTTCACTTGCACATTGACTTATCACTTATTACATATTCACAATCATCATTTATCACATTATGTTACTGTTTATTGGATTATTATTGGAGAGTGGCATTGTCCCTACTTCAATCATATATTTGTTAAACTTGATTATTTACTAAGCTAAGTGTAGCTTACGCTTTCAAGCAACCCTATTTCAGGAATTATAGAAGAGGATGACTTGGATTATGGAGACCAAGCCTTGGATCAAAGTTTGGAGGAAGCTACTAATTTTATCGAGGAAACTAGTTAAGATATTTATTGGGGATTTTACTCGTTTTTGTTGGCTTGCATGCCAAGGTTTTCTAATGGCAATTGTTGGGCCATATTTTACATAGGGATTTGATTAGCATGGAACTAAATATTTTATTTTGATTTCTCACTGCATTGATGTTATGTTTTGATTGTAATAGCCTTATTTTGACTATCTTTTCATTATTATATAAATTCTCATATTTCATTTATGGTTTGGCTATTATTGATTACCACTCCATTTGTGGAATGGGGTGAGAGTTATATTTCAGACTTTGAGGGACTCAAATGAGATCTCTTAGGTTTGGGATGTGACAAGTACAAATGGCAGTGAGGATGAAGCAACGGTAAGAATTAAAGACCAGGAGATACCCAAAAGTAGCCACTTCCACCATCTTGAATCAATTATTCATAAAGAGAGGGATAAATGAGGATGTTGCACAAAAATTAGAATTGGATGGCTCAAGTGGAGAGTTGTTTCTTATGTGCTATGTAACCAGTGTAACCCACTCGAGCTAAAAGACTATGAAGCAAACAACAAAGAAGCAACATATTCATAGGATGAGTGTAGCTAGGATAACAATATCAAGATGGATGTGTGATTAGACTAGAAAAGATAAGGTAAGGAATTAACATATCTAAGAGTGTATATAAGAAGCCCCAATTGAAGATACAAAGAAAAGTATGTTAAGATGGATGAATATAAGAAGCCCCAATCGGCTTTATTGGCTAAATGGCTTTGGAGGTCCAACGATGAGCGGGATATTCTATGGTGCAAAGTGATCGTTAGCAAGTATGGCATTCAGGTGAATGGGAGGGATTCAAATCTGAATGCAAGAGTGTTGTCGGCAAGTTCGTGGAAAGCAGTTTTGGTCTTCTTCTCTTTGGTCCGATTCATGGTGGGGTGTAGGTCTTCTGTTTTCTTTTGGTTTGATGTATGGCTTCGGGAGGTTCCCTTTAACCTTCGTTTCCCTAGAGTTTTTAGATTGGTCCAGCTTCAGTCTACTTTGGTGAGTGACGTCCTTTCTTGGTCAGGTTCTGGCCTTGTGTAAAATCTTCCTCTCCGCAGAAATGTTAGGAAGGTGGAGATGATGGAATTGGCTTCTCTCTTTGAGACTGTCGGGGACTTAGTCGTGTCTCAGGAGTGGCCGGATAGGAGGATCTGGGCCTCGGATCTGAGAGGTGTTTTCTCATGTCGGTCCTTTTTTCAGTCAGTTCAGAGCTAACAGACTTGGGCCCCCTATTTCCTTTTCTGCCCAGTCTGTGTGGTCCTCTCCTGAGCCACTTATGGTTAGGGCTTTTGTTTGGTCTACACTGCTTTATCGGATTAACATGGCGAACATGAACCAAAAGCGGAAGAGGTATATGGCTCTCTCACCAGATATGTGCTTTTTACGTAAAGAGGAAGAAGAGACACCTGACCATTTGTTTCTACACTGTTTTGTGGCTATTGAGATTTGGAGCTTCTTTTTGAGTAGTATCGGGAGGGTGTGGGTAATGCCAATGGGAATTTGCATCTGTTTGTTCAGTGGAGATTCCCAGGGTTGGCTGAGGGGACACATTTTGTACTGATTGGTGTTTCAAGCTACTTTATGAGATATCTGGAAGGAGCGTAACCTGAGGATCATCCAGGATACCGCGTCCTCAACTTCGAGCATGATTGAGGGCATCATGGTTTTCGTGGCCCCATAGGCGGCGGTGAGGACTCAGTTTGTGGGTATTACGGCGGCAAACATCTGGAAAGAGTGGTCTAGGATTTCTGTGAGTGGCAGTGGCCCCTTGCCAATGCATTCTGTTTGGCTACCCCCGGCGGCGGGGTGGGTGAGGCTTAACATTGATGGCCTCTTCCGGGTCCTCCGAAGTTGGTTGTGTTTAGAGACTGAGGGGGTTTTTTTGTTCGCTTTCTCTGGTCTGGGCGGTAGTGGTGAGTCGGTGAGAGCAGTTTTGGTGGCTATAGTGTTTGGGTTGAGGTTCGCTAGGGTGCAAGGCTTTCCTGATTTGATTGTGGAGAGTTCTTCGCCTTCTGTCATTGATTGGTTAAGGAGACTTGAGCAGTGTGCCTGGAGATTTACTCATCTAGTCCGCCTAGCTTGGTCCTTGAGCAGGGATTAAAATATCTCGTTCCATCTCGTGTCTCGGGGGGGCAATATGGCTGCTGGGAGGTTGGCTAGGACGGGTGTGGGGAGGAGTGTCATGTTAGAGGGGATCCTGCCGTTGGAGATGCTGCAAGAGGAGGATTGATCTTTCGTTGACCTTTGACTGGGGAGATGTTTACTTGTGGTGTGTTGGGGCTATAGGGATGGGCTTTTATTCTGTACTTTTGGTTTTTCCATTGTCCAACGCTTGAGATTAATCTCCTTGGCCTTCGTGTTTGTTTTCCTTTCTCTGTTCTTTACCTTTTATACAATTCATCATTTATCAAAAAAAAGTGTTTGGGGATGTAAAACGGAAATCTTGGAAGGCACCTGTCCAAAGGTACAAGAAGGTGCATATCAAAGGATCTAAAAGAACTAGAAGAAGAGTTAAAAATACATGGATGGAGTATGCCAAAAATGATATGAAACAAATCTTGGGGAAACGCATCATAGAATTTACAAAATAGATATATCCATACATTATTGAAAATAAAGACTAAAGAACTTGATATAAGGTAGATATAACACCGGAATGCCACTGCAGAAAGTACAATATATATACACATACATACATACATATGCACACACATAATGTATGTATCTATGCATTTATTCATCATTCTATTAAATGCCGGATAAATGTGAGAATGCAAATTAGAATGACCAATAGCCAGAAGACAGAATGAAGAGACAAAAACTTCTGAGAATTGCAGAAAACTCAAAGAAGGTTCTATACTGGACAAATTATTTGTGCGCATACTTACTGGTTTTGACTCTAGTGCCTGTCCACTTATGCATTTATGTCTACGCATCATTAGGCAATCACATTTTACCTATTGCCTACCTAAACCCAAAGCAATTGTTAAGGGTATCCCAGCAAGGTGGAGTATCAGGTGAGAAATTGACTATGCAAGGCTTTAACCACATGATTGCCTTGACAATATTTACCGAAGAAATAGGAATCCTCACAGAATATTTAAGTAAAAAAAAGAAATTCTACATTCAGTTTTAAGTTTTAACCTTGACAAAATGCTATAGCAGTCCTGCTATTTCTTGGAAATTACTGTTCCATGACTCATAATTCACTGGATATTGAAAAAAAATGAGCAAAGAACAGAGAAAGGTTTTCCATACCGACTGCGATGCGTAAACAGGGACCATCAAAATGAGCCCAATTAAAAATTTCTGCTCCTGAAATAACACATCAACCTCATTGCCATCAATCCGGGAGTAGAGTATCACAAGAAACAACTAACAAGTTATAAAGCTCTATTTCCAATGCAGGCATTTACATACATATATGCAGGTAAAGAACATGACAAAATAAGGGAAACCAACAAATTGGAATAAAAGTTGATGCTCCAAATAAGGGAATACAAAGATGAACCTCAGGCTGATTGTAAGCAGCAATATGCTCGAAAATAAGATACATGGAAAGAACAAGAGCCACAAGTACAAATACGCCTGCACTGAATATCGGCCAGCTGTAAGATACTGTTGCCTTTGCTGCCAGGTGGAGTGACCATATTTTGCCTGATCGACTTGAAGACTCAACAAATGTGAGAAGGAAAAATAAAGAATAAAAAACTCCTCTCCATGCCATTGAGCAGAAATATATATCGATTAGTATGTGGGACATCCACAAAATATAACATATATGAGCACATAACACTTCATTTAGGACCAAAAATCACTGAACAATATAAAATAATCACAAAGTTCTCTACAAGCAAGTTTAATAACTTTTGCTAGCAACGGATTGCTTCTTCCCTTAAAAACAAGAGGTTAAAATGGAGCAATGCTTGCACCGCCAACTTTGCATCAAGAGTGGGTCAAGTTTGAAAATATCTCCAGCTCTTTAAAAGAGAACTAATGGTTCAAAAGTAAAAGTATGTAGAAGTTGTGACCATTTATATGTATAGAAAAACTGTCTCTGTAGCAAATGACCACTTGTTTTCATATGAAACAGGAGAAATTTCAAGGACCAAGACCAGGAATCCTGCAAAATAACCAGAACCAGGAAGTTGACAGATCAGTTTTTAACTATAAGTTGGAGAATCCTGTAACCAACGAATATCAATACTTCCATTAGACGGTATCAAAAATAGGTAAACAAGTTGTAATAGTTCAGAGCAGTAAATAAAGAACATGTGAAAGGAGGATGGAATGATTATGACTTGCACCAAATATGGATCAATATAAGCGACAGTTCAATAATTGTCTTATGGCTCACACGTTGAATCAACTTTCAACTTCCAAAGAAATTAAATGTATCAAATCATATACCAATACATTTCATTCTCAGGTTACACTTCGAAACTGTGATATCGAGAACCTTCATCTTATTCACTTAAGCCATGCCCAACTTCACATGACAAGGGTATGGGTCAAGGATATTCCCAACACTTCAAATCTATGTACAATTTTTTGCGTACAAATGCAGATTTCTGAACACAACTTTTTTTTTTTGCAGATTTCTGAACACACCCAACATTAAATGGACTTTTAAATTGGTAAGTACTAGCATTCTCTTGTATAACTTTAATACTTTTGACCGTTGTCACAAGTAGACTTCCATATTGTCATGTTTCAAGTTTATACTTTCTCCCTCCCTTTTATACATATCCATGTGGCACTGGCTTTTTATTTTATGCTGCAGACAGCAAACATGATAAATATATCAGTTGATGTATATCAATGCATGCATGCATTTAGGGACTTTGGTAAATCTTATAGTGCTACACTTATTGAAGGTATCTTAACTCCGCCAACGTTGTTGGCATTGCTACGTCTTTTGTGCATTGCTGATCCCAAGCCCGGGTAAAGGAGGAGGGTTGCGTTAGGTGGGCAGCCGGCTTAAAACTTTTCCTTAATCTCTCATAACATGAATCCAAACCACCATTTCGATCTTATGCTAGAGCCTCTACCGGAAACGACATGCTGCAGCGGAAAGTGAGCATGGGTGTGCAAGAGCACGCACCATAAACGCACTACATGCTAAGTAGGCAATCGTTCTCGTATCAAAATAGACATACATGAGTAAGAAAGCTAATCTAAGAAAGTACGATTCACCTAACTACTTAGAATATAGGGCCTTTGAAAAGGAAAAGGTAAGAGTTCATAGATGTGATGAGAAAAAAAAATTAATAAAATATATTTACAGGGGACTAAATAGAAGACAAGGCTGAAAAGGTTGATGAGCATAAACTTTGGTATAAAGGAAAAGGTAACGATAGAAATCGTGTAAGAGTAATGATATATAAGGACATGAAGAATACTATTGTAGGTATTGGAAGAATTAGTGATATGTTGGAGTGGAGAAAGAAAAGGATATGATAGAATACATGGCGGGACACAGCTTCAAATAAAGGAATGAGATGGGAATTGGAACATATCCTACAAATGTGGAAAGAAACGTCTAATTGCATTCAAATAGTAGGAAAATAGGTCTTAGAGAATCCAGAGGGAAGATTCAATCCAACAAAAAAAAAAAAACTAAATGGTAGAATGATGAGATTCAAAAGGCAGTTAAAAAGGGGAAAAAATATTTTTAGACTTGACAAAGAAACAAGAACCAAGAAAAATTATAAATAAATATATATATATATACATATACATATATATATATATGTACATATATATATACATATATATATATATATATACATATATATATATATGTATATATATATATTGTTAAAATACCAAAACATATAATCAGTGAGCTAAAAAATAAGTACATGATAGCCTCTATAATAAGGTAGGTAAGAAAGAAGGTGAGAAATACATCTACAAACATATAAGACTTAAAGTAAGAGATCAAAATCAAGTTAGATGCACCAAGAGTGAGGACTATAAAAGTCTTAGTAAAGGTAAGGAGATTAAGATAGATAGATAGAGAAAATATTTCAAAAAATTAGGGAATGGTGAAGGTACATAGAGATTTACTTCAGGTGAACTTATGGAGGTTGGAGATTCAAGAGAACACTACTATGTTTATAGGATCAAGATTCCTGAAATGATGGATTCTCTCCTGGGCCGGAATGTCCTACCATCTCCCATCTTCAGTTTGCCGATGATACTTTGATCTTTTGTGGTCATTCTCATGCTCAGCTTCGGTATCTTAGGGGCGTTTTGATATGCTTTGAAGCTGTTTCTGGTCTGAGGATCAATTTAGCTAAAAGTAAGAACTACGGTGTTGGTGATGTGGAGGATATCGATGAGCTTTGCAATGTGTTGGGTTGTGAATCAGGTAGCCTTCCAACCACTTATTTAGGTGTTCCCATCGGGGCGAAATCTAAATCTAAAGTTGTTTGGGAGCCGGTCTTGGAGCGCCTAGAAAGAAAGCTCTCTTCTTGGAAAGGCAAGTATCTTTCCAAAGGAGGTAAGGTCACCCTCCTCAGATCAGTTCTTGGGAATTTACCTACTTATTTGTTGTCTGTTTTGAAGATCCCATCTCGGTTGCTGAGAGGATTGAGAAGTTGGAAAGAGATTTTCTCTGGAATGATACGGAGGGGAATTACAAATACCATTTGGTGGCTTGGGATTTGGTTTGTAAATCTAGAAAGGAGGGTGGGCTTGGCATCCATAGGTTAAAGGACTTCAATAGTGCTTTAATGGGTAAATGGTTGTGGAGGTTCGGGGAAGAAAGGGAGAATTTGTGGAGGAGAGTCATTGGTGGAAAATATGGTGCTGATGTTGGTAACTGGACTACTTCTTCTTTCTCAGGTTCCTACGGTGTTGGTGTTTGGAAGGCCATTCAAAGTGTTGCTAGAAAATTTGAGGCAGGAATTTCTTTTCAGGTGGGGGATGGTTCAAGGGTTAAATTCTGGAGTGATGCTTGGTGTAATGAGAGGTCCTTAAAAGAGAGTTTCCCTACTATCTTTGCCTTGACGTATAATAAAGAAGCTAAGGTGGCGAATATGATTAGAAGGGAAGGTAGTGTGGTTAGCTGGGACCTTGCCCTTAAAAGGAATCTTCTCGATTGGGAGATTGACACGATGGGAGAGTTACTTCAAGTATTCCAGGGAGCTCGTTTGAACCAGGGAAGCGATCGGAGAAGGTGGAGATGGGAGAAATCGAGTATCTTTTCAGTCAAATCTTTCTTTCTACACCTGAAACCGCAAGAGTATGTTAACATTCAATTGGATTTCATCTGGAAGGTGGGCTTACCGACTAAGGTAGCTTTCTTCGTGTGGCTTTCTCTCAGCAAAATTCTCACAATTGATCATCTGAAGTCGAGAGGTTGGGCTATGGCGAACAGATGCTGCATGTGCAAGGAGGAGGAAAGAGTTAACCATCTCTTCATACATTGTGAGGTTGCCCGTAACTGCTGGAATGCCATTTTTATTAAACTAGAGCTTGGTTGGGCCCATCCTAGGAATTTAAGTGAGCTTCTTCTTGCATGGGGGTTTAAGAAAAGGAAACATAGGCACGGTGCTTTGTGGAACTTGAGGGCAATTCTGTGGACCATTTGGAAGGAGCGTAATACCAGAATCTTTGAGAGTAAGGAAAATTCTAGTAAGGCGGTCGTGGGGAAGGTTTTTTCGGTATTACATTTTTGGGGCTCCAACCAGTTCGATCTCGCTAACACTCCTTTTTCGGAGTTTGCCTATGGGAATAATAACCTGTTGTGGAATTTGTCTTAAGCTTTATTTCAACTTTTAGGGGTTGTACGCATCTAGTGTACATTTCACAGCCACATTGTTTGTTTCCCTTCCTATTTTTGTTTTCTTATTTTCCTTTATTAATATATTGATTATCTTTACCTATCAAAAACAAAAAGGATTCCTGAAATGAAGGGAGCATTAGCCAAGATGAAAAGTGGAAAGACCCTAGGACCAGATGCTATTCCTATCAAAGTGTGGAAATGCATGGGAAAAATTGAGGTATTATAGTTTACCAAATTATTTAACAAAACTTTTAGGATTAAGAAAATGTCAAATGCTTAGAGGAGAAGCACAATAGGATCTGTATAAAAATAAAAAAGAATTTCATAATTATTCCAATTATCATGGAGTTAAGCGTAGGAATCATACCATGAAATTATGGGAAAGAGTGATAGAGCAAAGGTTGAGAAGAATAATTCGAATATTAGATAATCAATTTACCTTTATGCCAAAGAAGTCTATAATTGAAGATTTCATTATTCTTAAACAAATAGTGGAGTTCATAAACAAGAGGAGAGATTTTCAAAAAGTTTTTATTAAAACTAAAGAAAGCATATAATTGAGTACCTAAATAACTAATTTGATGGTTTGAGGCAGAAAAAAGTATCAACCAAATATATTGAGGTCATTAAAGACATATAAGGGAGCGCTAACTAGGGTAAGAGTGGTGGGTAGTGAGACAAATGAGTTCTCTATAACAATAGGCTTACATCAAATGTCATCTATAAGTCCCTAGCTTTTTTGCTTTAGTTGTGGTAATACTAACAGCTCAAATTCAAGAGTAGGTGCCTTGGTGTATGCTAGTAGCAAATGATGTAGTTTTGGTGGGTCAAACTAAAGAGGGAGCATAATATATAGAACTAAAACCATGGAGAGAAACCTTAGAATCAAAAAATTTTAAAATAAGTCAAGTTAAAACTCAGTATATGGCATATAACTTTAGAAAAAATAATAGTGAAGGTGAAGCAACTGTAAGAATTGAGAATCAAGAGATTCCTAAGAGCAATTAATTCTACTATCTCGAATTGATTATCTATAAAGTGGAAGATACTAACGGGGATGTAACACGTAGAATTAAAATTGAATGGCTTAAGTGGAGAGGCACTTCTAAAGTGATGTGATCAACATGCCCTATCTTAACCTAAACAAGAAAATTTAAAGGACACACATTAGGGGTACTACGATATAAGGATCTGAATGTTGGGCTATAAAGAAGCAATATATGCATAGGATGAGCATTACTAAGATGAAGATGTTGGGAGGGATGTGTCAGAAGACTAAGAAAGAGAGACTAGGGAAAGAGCATATCCGAGAGTGCATTGATGTTGCCCAAATAGGAGATAAGATAAAGAAAAAGTAAGTCAAGATGGTTTGGACACGTAAATCGAAGACCTATGGAAGTGCTTTTGAGAAGGCATGAAAGGGTACACACTGAAGGATCTAGGAAGGTGAGGAAAACCAAAAACAACCTGAATAGAGTCAGTTCGACATGATCTGGACATACATAATCTGAATGAAGATATGATTCTTGACAGATTGGGATGGAAGAACAGGATTCATGTTGCCGACCCAATTAGTAGGGACAAAGAATTTTATTGTTGTTGTTGTTGTATTTACTGTAGGTATCTTATTATATTGTTGTTGTTGTTGTTGTTGTTGTTGTTGTTGTTGTATTTACTGCAGGTATCTTATTTTATGTTTCATAGATTGAGAAAGAGTTTCAAAAGAGGGTCTCATCATATATCTTCAAATAAATGTTCAGAGTGGATACAGCTGCCAATAATCAGGACCCCGTTCGGGCAATCAGCACATGGAAATGAAACTCATATTCTAATTGAAGTGAATATCTAGCAACAAATGATATCTTATTATTGAGTATACAAAAACTATACCAAACACGATTTATGCCGGTACCTTCAAACAATTCGAACCTTGAAACCACTCAACAAATGAACAGAGTTACATGGAAACCCTTCCCAAATTAATCTACATACCAGCTGACACCAAAGTAAACATCCAACATTACCTCCAAGAATTCTAACCCAAACAAAAATAATAATAATATAATAATAATAATAAATGGATTAGAAATGTTTCTCCCAAAACCTCATACCGCATCCCTCAAATCTCCAAACACAGTAAACCGCTAATTAAAGAAAGAAAAAAAAAAGTAATCACAGTACATTTCTCATCACTTCACAAATTATATACGCACCGACCGTTTCCGTTGCATATTTCTCATACAAGTCAAGAAAATATTCAAAATATAGAAATGAAGCCCTAGAACCAACCAGACTTGCAGAAACGAAGAACATCTGGTTCTAAATCAAAGATCCAAACGAAATATAACAAAAGATTCTGCAATAAAATGTATAATTTCTCAATAAATTTGACGAGATTTCAAGATTCGTACCAAACGTTTAGTTGTTTTTTTCCCGGAAAGAACGAGAAGAGAGTAGAACAAAATCGAAAAGAGAAAACGGATGAAGCAAAGTATAAACCGAATTACTCTCCAAAAAATAAAAGTACAAACTGACTTTCTAGCTATGGCGGTTAGAAGTTGGAAGAACCCTATTTATCTTCTGTTTTTTTTTTTATAAGAAACTTTCATCGTTACTTAATAGGACATAAGCGGGTGTCGCTCTTCCGACCAGGTCCGCAAACTGGTTATCTTTACATTTGGCTCGGTGTAGATTTGTACTCCGCTTAAAGAATAACCAATATGAATTAGAGTATCCGCACAATTATTACCCTCTCCATAAATATGAATTAGCTCCACCATCCGGTTTCAACTAATGAGAGTTTTAATGTCAATAAGTAAGTTAAAATTTGGGTCTTCAGTAATAAATTGATCCCGTGAGATCGAGGCGATAGTAGCAACTGAATCTAATTCCACTTAGTTTTCTATAACCTTTGGTCTATGTAAGGTTAAGACCTTCCCTAAGAGCCCAAATTTCCGCTCTGCTGCATGTGGCCCTTCCGATGTAGCCTGCAAATCCCATTTCCCATTGTCCTTGGTCGTTTCTGAT
>JAUPMG010077164.1:0-26885 GCA_031762675.1 Pachysandra terminalis
CTCTCTCTCTCTCTCTCTCTCTCTCTCTCTCTCTTTGTGGTGTGAAACTATTGCTCTCTCTCTCTCTCTCTCTCTCTCTCTCTCTCTTTGTGGTGTGAAAATATTGCTATATACCCGAGTTATGCTCATGTTCAATCTCAGCAGTCAGGTTGAAGCATTGGAAAATATGGAAGATTAAGATAGGGTTTCTAAAATTGTTAGTTTAAAAGATGTGAATGAGTGTAGCGAACTAGGGTACTTTATGTTTCATCTCTCTCCCTCTCTCTCTCTCTCTCTCTCTCTCTCTCTCTCTCTTTCTCATTAATTGACTGTTTCCCGTGCACTTAAAACTTGCATATGTTTGACTGTATAGGTTGAGTTGAAGCTTAGAGATGCGACGCAGAGACTTGAACAACAATTGGCAGAAGAACAAGCTGCACGATTAAAGGCAGAAAACTTTGCACAGGCAGCCCAAATGAAATCAAATGATGAAATACGACACCTTAGAGAGAGTTTGGAGAGAGCACAGAAGGAGACTGAGGAGCTTCGCAAGAGAGCAGAAAGTGGGAGATGTGCCATTCTATAATATGCTTCTGTTAATATCCCATCCCTAATACATTGATGCCTGATATTTTTTAAGTATTTATAGTTTAGTTACTCTGAGATGTCAGACGAAATATTTTCAACTCTTTCCCTTGTGTGCCAGATGCTTTCTTAACTAGATATTTAATATATGTAGATATGAATGTTTCCTTCATGGGGTTTATATTGACTTTTATCTACTTGTATCTGTGTGGAGGCTGATTTTCAACTTTTTCCCTTGTGTGCCAGATACTTTCTTATTTTCTTAAGGTTGATTTTTAGAATATTCAAAGCATTTTATATTATTAGCATATTTTAGAATTAAAATTATTTAATTGAAGTCGTATATGATTTTTGTGGATTTTTAATTGTTGTTTTAAAGGTGTTTGGGACGTTTTCTAGTCCCTTTTGGTCTTTGTATAAAATATTGGATTAGAAATGTGTTTAAGATTTATAAGGACAAAAAAAGTTTTCTTGTAGTTATAATTAAAGATGAAGAGCTTTGGACTCTTTTTGTTTTGTTTTGGTTTGTTTTGTTTTGTTTTACTTAAAAAAGAATTGTTAAAATTATAAAAGATTTAAAAATAATGGCAGTTTTTTTTTTATTATAGTTATAATTAAAGAGGACGAATTTTAGAAATGTTTTCTTTTCTTTCTCAAGAGATTGTTAAAATTAAAAAATAATTTTATTATTTAGAACTTATAAAAAGTAAGCTTATCATAAAAATAATTCTTAAAAAAATAAAAATTGAAAAAAAAAAAAGATTTGTTTGGGACTTTAAAGAAGGCATTTAAAAGACTTGGGCTGCATTTGCCCCGGCTTGTGCTTTCGGATAAGCACTCATTAATTGGATAAGTGGCTCAATGGGAGTACTTATCCACAACAGCAATAAACTGTTTACTTGAACAAAATAGCGTTTGGTAAATACATTTAAGCTGCGTTCGGTAATGCTTTTTAAAAGCACTTTTTTTGTTTTTTGAAGCAAAAATTTACTTTTAGAAGCAAAATTACTGTTTGGTTAAATTTTGTAAAATACTTTTTTCTTTTAATAGAGAAACAATAAAACATTGCTTTTCTCTTAAAATTAAATATTGCTTTTTTGCTTTAATTCAAAAACCGATGTTTCTTTAAACTCGGGGAGAATAGCACTTGTTACCAATGACATCTTCTCCGACGATCGACGATCATCTTGAAGCCCTCCAACGTTTTGGAAAACTTTCTCTGTCTCTTTGGCTTCTGTCAGTCATATCCATCAAGGTTCGACAATCGGACCAATCCAGTTCGTACGGGTCGATCCGTATTGGTTTTGGTTGGACCGGTTCGATCCAAAGCCTCACATTACAATAGTTGTATCATGGCTTTTGATCAGACCGATCTAATTGAAACCGGTATGGATTGGTTGGTACAACTGGTCCAAGGATTGGTCCAATCGATCCAATGTTTATTTATTTATTTTTTTTAATTTTTTTTTTAAATTTATAGATGGAACAGTCCAGACACATATCGACTTGGACCGGTCCGGTCGATCCAATTTTTCTTTTAATTTATTTTTTTAAAAGGGCAATCCAATTTTTGTACCGGATCCGGACCGGCCATAATTGCCTGTCTGGATTGGGATTGGACAGGACCGGTCCAGTCCCCAATTTTTAGAATTTAATTTAATTGTAAAGAAATAATAGTTAAAACAATACTATAATACGAAAAAGTAATTTTATCAAATTATAGTTACCAAACATGCTTTTTTTGCTTGTTAGCAGTACAACAAAAGTTACCAAGCAGTTTTGTTGCATAAAAATATCTTCTGAAAAGCAAAGAATTTGCTTATATTTATTTGCTTCTGACAACAACTTTTTGAAAGCAAATCCAAACACAGCTTTATTCAAGTGCTTATGAAAGTTTAGGAGGTAAAATAGGTATTATGAAAATATTATTAAAGTTTAGAAATAACATTTATTTAAGTATTTATGAAAGTTTAGGAGTAAAATAGGAATTATGAAAATATTACTAAAGTTTAGAAATAGCTTCCCGCATAAGTGATGAGAGAAGCTATTCTCAACAGCTTCTTGTGATGGGTAGGGGTGTCAATTGGTTCGGTTAAAACCGAAAACCAAATGAACCAATCCGAAAAAAATTAGTTTGGTTTGGTTATTTGTAATTTTGGTTCGGTTAGGATTTAGAAAATAGAAAACCGAATTAATTTGGGTTGGTTTACAGTCTAGTCCTTTATTAAATCGAACCAAACCGAAAATCGAACCGAATTAACAAAACACACCTAAACCGAAATTGGATAACCAGAAAACCAAACCGAAAACCAATCCGAAGTAAATCGAACTAAATATCTTCTTTCCATTCTCATTCTGTCTTTCCCTGTTCTAAACCTTGAGGATTAAAGAGCTTCTTTCCTTGCTCATTATGGTTTTTCTATCAACCTAAATTTCTAAATCCTAAAGAGCAACCCCAACCTAAACAATCTCAAATGTTATTTCTCTACTCTCAATCTTTTCTAGCCGAAACCTAAACGTTCTCTATGTCCAATCTTCTTTATCCGAAACCATATCTCACCCTCTATTCGAAAACTCGTAAAAACTTCTCCACTCTTTGATTTTCGTTCTCAAGGCGATCTCCAAAGGACTTGGCACATCTCATGTTACAATCCTAATGGTTAAGTATTTAACCGAATGAGTTTTCATAAGTCATGGGGCTTTTAGAGCAATGGTTAGGTCCTTAACAATTGGTATCAAAGCCAATAACACATCACGGGATCGAGTCAAGGAAGAAGCAATTGTAGGCTAGATTAAAACGCCTTGGTATTATATATGGGCATGGTGCTAGGTCATTGAATACTAATAGATGGGTGGATCCGCCAAAGAGAAAGGGCTACCATCGGATCAGTGTAGATAGAGTGGGCCGCCGTGGACGTTGGCTACGGAAGCATGGTGGTATGTTACGATCCTAATGGTTAAGTATTTAACCGAATGAGTTCTCACAAGTCTTGGGGCTTTTGGAGCAATGGTTAGGCACTTAACATCTCACAAATTACAAGTACACCCCCAGTTCATGCGATTCACACTATGGTTCATCAATTTTTTTCTCTTAACTTACATAATCTAATCTTAATGATTTTTATTCTTTTAAGATTTATTTACAGTAGATTGTTTGGTTCATATTGGCATGGACTTACGTGTATTCAAACCCACCCAAATTGCATTCAATCTTGTTGCAGGTTTTATGAATTTACCATTACTTCTAACAAATTAATGATTCCCAGCTGAGATAATTTTTTTTCTATTTTAATAAGATTTCATGGTGGAGATGGAACCAGAATTTTTAATTCGGTTATTTCGGTTCAGTTTAGGGTTAGTCAGAAATAATCGGTTTGTTTTTCAGTTTGGATTTCGGTTTGGTTCAGTTTTCGGTTTGGTTATTTAAAAATCAGTTTGGTTTAGGTTTGAACACTAAACCGAACCAAACCGACTGAATTACACCCCTAGTTATGGGTAAGCACTTACCCATTAGGTGTTATCAAGCACACTTTTAATTTTAAAAAGTGCTTTAATAAGCTATAATTTGAAATAAGCACTTATATAAGCCGGGTCAAAAACGACCTAAATTTAAAAACAAGAAAGCACTTTGTTATTGCTCTTATTAATAATATATAGATTGAAAAAACTAATTTGGGTTAGACTTTACAATAGTATAAGTAGCTACACTTATACAATAATCTCATCGGTCAACATTGGTTTATTCCCTTCTTAGACATTTTTCTACACATCCATAAAATATCCAAGAGGCGGGGGACAATGTTTACACCCATATTTTCAAAATGAGGATGGATTTTGATATAAGTCAATACATGACTCTTCACGATTGAAGTGATCTTGATCACAAAAGAAGTTATTTTGGTCGTAAAATGAGTGAAATTGGCCTTAGCCGAAAATTGACAAAGGACTGGCCCACCAGTCAATAGGCTGTCCATCGATGACTGACTACTACTCCAATAGTCAAGATAGATGACCCAAATGACCAGCCAACTGTTGATCGATCGTAGGTCACTGATTGACATTAGCTATACCTCAATCAGCCATGACATTATGTGTCACTCCTCGAATCCAAGATATTTAATCTCGAGGATTACCAAGGGAATGACCTTCGGATCCAACCAATGGATGTGGCCAAACCAATCAAACCAACTCGTGGCTCAACAGAGATTAACTATAATCAGTGGAAGTCTCATTAAATTAAAACGTTTACTAATCCAACCAACATAAAGAAATTCAACTAACATAAAATTACATCATAATTGCCCACTTGGGGTCAAAACATAAAAAAAAAAATCCATAGTTCAAGTAACAAAGTTCATAAAGTCTCGAATCACATCCAGCTAGCTTCTCCAGTTTTAGGTTCATCATCACTCAAGAGAATAACCTGTTTCAACATAGGGATGAGCTTTGGAGGCTCAATAAAAAAAACTAAACAATCTACAATAACTACCTTCATAGTTATATAATAATTCATGCAAGTCATACCAAACATTTATGACTTTAAACATGTATTCATTACAGTCTTCAAATCAATATCATAGCATTCATGTATCATCAATCACATCGTTGTCATGTCATTATATTCATTCACATACCACCACAACTATATACATAGTCTTCATATGTCATAACCATTCACATGCCACCACAGCTATATACACGGTGTTCGCATGTCATAACCCACATCATTGTCATGTCATTATGTTCATTCATATACCACCACAACTATAACCACACTCAACTCACTCAAACACCAATCTCCTTATGAACTCTGTCATGATACACATCATCTCTCACCAGGCCACCAACTCACATGGTTCCTTCCATACTGTAACATTCCTTCTTATGATCTACCATTTACTTCACACTCAACAATCAAATCAGCAACCCGCATATCACACCACAACGCAATCAGCAACCATACAACACACCACAATTCAATCAACAACCATACATCACACCACAACTCATTCAGCAACCATACTTCACACACAATTAAGGAATTCATGCAAATGAGCACACAAATGATGACATGACACTCACAATCAAGAATACAAATGAAGTATGAAGTTATGATGAGATGAAATGATGAGATGAATGCATAACGGGTGTTTGGTCAAGCCTAACCATAAAATCATTCCCACATCTCATCTAGGAACACTGTCCCAAGAATGTGCTTAAGCGACCACATCAGATCCTCTTATCTAATGAGTGCTGAAATCTCAGTACCCATTTCTTTTCAGGAAATGCTAACCCCATGTTATAAACCACCATCTTCCTTTCAGGGGATACAACCCAAAGGCAGGAACAATCATCTCAATCACAACATACCCTCTTATCTAAAGAGTTTTGAAAACCAATCATGATCACTCTAAGATCATTCCACACTTATCACACAATGAGCTCTTCTAAAGTCGGTCTTTAAAAACTCATTATCAGTGAATGCATTTAGCATCACTCATAAGCACATCACAACCAGCTAGGCTCATATAGGGCCCACTTACCATTTACCAACAAACTCTCATACTTTGGTTATCATTCACCCTAACATCACACCAAACAACCTATCTCAGGTTATAACCCTCTAGAAACTTCATCATACACCATAACACACCATACATGGTCGCAACATACTGCAAACTGGGGCAATTGGTCTATTTTATTGCACAAAATCTCTCTCACACACACACATAATTCCCACAAACCAACACCACAAGCAACATAAAAACACCAAAACCCCACTGCCCATAAAATATGGGACCTCTTAGGGCTCGGCAGCAGGCTCCGTGGGTGAGCTCGGTTCCTCCTGGAGTTCGACAGAATGGCCAGTAAGTTTTGGGTGCTTGATAGGTTGGCTCGATGGGACCGAGGTACCTGCCGAGGGTCGTACTCATCCCAAATGTTTTGGAAATTCCTAGGGTTTTGTGCCTATCCTTTTCCAAACTAAAATCACACTTTTTCCATTCAAAATCCATGCCAATAACATCAAACCATCATACTAACATAATGCATCTCAAATCTAGCATCTAATCATGGATTCACATATTAGATCTAGAACAAATCACAAGATTATCTCACAATATTTATATCATCATCACACAATAGTTTAAACACATAAATTAATTTAAAGAATGGATCAACATATATTTTCATGTAAAACCAAGAATCTAGATACTCATCCTAATAGGTTTATTAAATTCCTATCAATGTAACTACAGTAGAAACCATGGAAATCCCTACCTCAAATTTTGCAGATTTCTAAGAAATGGATGATGCACCAAAATATCAGCAAATTATACTAACAGTCACAATGTTATGATTTTTGTCTATTTAAATGGGTTTACACAGAACAAATTACAACTTCAATCAATGTTTACTGCTCTCATTTTTTAATGCTATTCTGTTTTTATCGCTTGCTTTGTTTTGCCTTGCAGGACAAAGGTTTTCTGCCATTGTTTGGTGAGTTCGTTCCTCTCTGTTAGTGCAAGACAGAAAGAGGGAAAACACAGTTGAGTGGGCTGTTGTATCCTGGGGGCGTCGTGCAACTTCTGCCTGCTTCGGAAAGTCCCAGCAGAGGTGTAAAACGTCTTAAAGAGAGCGACCTGGTCCGCGCCTCAACCCAGCCTCGACTGAACAGCGAAAAGGGTATTGTTTGATCGAATTCTCTGCAATATTTCCAACAATTTTAAGACGTTTATTAGATTAATGGAGAATCCTACTGCTATACCTGTTATCGGACCTAGTGACTAGAATAAACCTTTCTGATTTGGTGGTGCCCATTTTAAAAGATGGAGAAAAAAAATGATGTTCTACCTTACCCTTATGAAAGTGGCCAACATCCTTAGTGAAGAAGACCCTGGGAATAAAACTATTGAGAATGAAAATGCTGTTGTTGCAACTGCACAGTTGAATATTGTGCAGAAATGGGAAAATTATGACTTTATGTGCAGGAACTACTTACTGAATTGCCTGTCGGATGACCTATATGATTATTACGAACAGACCTTTCCTACTGCAAGAGACTTATGGATAGATCTACAGAAAAAATATGATACAGAAGAGACTGGAACTAAAACGTATGCTGTCAGCAGATACTGTAAGTTCCAAATGGTTGATGGAAAGTTTGTAGTGATCCAAACCCATGATCTACAACTTCTAGTGCATTAAATTCTTTCCGAAGGAATGCAAATCGGTGAGCAATTCCAGGTGGCTGCTGTAATCGATAAGCTCCCTCCTTCTTACACAAAATTCAAAAATTCCCTAGACACAAAACCCAAGAATTTTCCCTAGAAAGCCTTATTACGTATCTGCGTATAGAAGAAGAAGCTAGGATGCAAGACAAGAGGGATGAAATGCACTATGAACCTTCAAGCAAGGTTCACTTTGTGAGTATGGGTGATTGCAAACCCAAGGACAAGATGAAACCAAAGAGGAAGATAATGAAGAACAGACCTTATTCGGCTTAGAACCATGGAAACCCAAACCCCAAAAAGAATTACCAAGGACCCCTTGACAGGAAGAATGCAAATGCTAATACAACAGTGTTCTATTGCTTTTTATGTGTCAAACCTGGGCATACAGCCAAGGTCTGCAGATCCCGGAAACGTGCACCTGTTGGACAGGAAAACTTGACTGAAGAAGCATTTTTTGCCATGATTACCGAGGTGAACATACTCGAAGGAACTGATGGGTGGTAGGCAGATACTGGTGCTTCCAAGCACATCTGCCATGATCGAAGCTGGTTCAAATCATACTCCGCTACAGAGAATGATAAGAAGGTTCTTCTTGGAGACTCTCACACTTCTAAAGTGGTGGGAGTAGGTGACGTGGAACTGTCGTTCACCTCTAGCAGCACGGGTTTGCTGAAGGATGTTCTTCAAACTCCTGAAATTAGGAAGAATTTAGTTTCTAGTTTTCTCTTGAATAAGGCTAGTTTTAAACAGACTATAGAGTCTGACCAGTATGTAATAGCTAAGAACGAGATATTTGTGCGGAAGGGGTATGCATGTGACAGAATGTTTAAGTTGAATGTTGAATCAATCAATAAAGCATCTACTAGTTCTGCTTATATCGTTTCTTGTGTGAATGTATGGCATGCTTGTCTTTGTCTTTTAAATGGTAAATATGTAAAGAGCATGAGTAGTTTAGAATTAATTCCTAAATTACGCAATGTGAATTTTGAGAAATGTGAATTATGTAGAATGGCTAAAATAATCAGGAAACCGTAAATCAGTAAATAGAGAAACAAAATTGTTAGAATTAATTCACTTAGGTATATGTGAATTAGAAGGTATATTAACTTGAGGAGGTAAAAGATACTTCATAACTTTTATAGATGATTACTCTAAATACACCTATGTTTATTTGCTGAAAAATAAGAGTGATGCCTTTGAGACTTTTAAGGCTCATATGAAAGAAATACAAATCAATTTGATAGGAAAGTTAAGAGAATTAGGAGTGATAGGGTAGATAATATGAGTCACTTGGATTTGATCTCTATATTCAAACCTTAGGTATTGTTCAAGAGGTGACTGGTCCTTATCCTCCATCATCCAATGGAGTAGTTTAGCGTAAGAACAGAGTTCGAGTTGAACTTGCAAATGCAGCTTTGATTAGTACAGGGGCAACTTCTTATTTATGAGGAGAGGTTATATTAACTGTCTGTTATGTATTAAATAGAGTTCCTCATAAAGAAATTCGTATATCACCTTTTGAGTTAAGGAAGAATAGGAAGTCCAATTTACAGTATTTTAGAGTCTGGGGTTGCTTAGCCTATGTAAGGCTACCTAATCCCAAGAGACCTAAATTAGGAGTTAGAGCATCTGAGTGTGCCTTTATGAATTATGCTCTAACTAGTAATTCCTACAGATTTCTAGATCTAAAAAATAATGTAATTATTGAATCCAGAGATGCTGAATTCTTTGAAGATAAATTTCCATATAAATATAGAAATAGTGGGGGTTTAATCTCTAGTGAACCTAGTTCATCTGCACCTATAGTTTCTAGTCAAGGAGACTTAGAAGTTGAACCTAGGAGAAGCAAAAGAGCGAGAGTTGAAAAGGATTTTGGACCTGAATATTATGTTTACAATATTCAGGGGGACCCAAATTCTGTGGAAGAGGCATTGTCCTCTCCAGACTCTAACTTTTGGAGAGAAGCCATTAATGATGAAATGGATTCCTTAATTTCCAATCAAACTTGGAAATTGGTAGAGTTACCTCCTGGATGTAAACCTATATGCTGCAAATGGGTTCTTAAGAGAAAATTAAAACCAGATGGAACAATAGATAAATATAAGGCTAGATTAGTTGCAAAAGGATTTAGACAAAAAGAAAACATCGATTTCTTTGACACCTATTCCCCTGTCACCAGAATTACTTCTATTAGAGTACTTATTGCTATAACAGCAATTAAGAATTTAATTATACATAAGATGGATGTAGAAACAACTTTCCTAAATGGTGACTTAGAAGAAGAAATTTACATGGACCAACCTGATGGTTTTGTAGCCTCTAGTGATGAACATAAAGTATGTAAACTAATGAAAACCTTATATGGTTTAAAACAAGCACCGAAACAGTAACATGATAAATTTGATCAATTTGTAATAGATAATGGATTAAGAACTAATGACAGTGATAAATGTATTTATCATAGATTATTTAATGAAGTCCATGTGATCATGCGTCTATATGTAAATGATCTTCTAATATTTGGTTCTAACCTAAAAGTAATTAATGAGACTAAAAATCTACTTAGTAGTAACTTTGATGTGAAAGATCTAGGTGAAGCAAGTGTAATACTTCATATAATAATTACTAGAACTGATAATGGTATAGTCCTAGATCAGTCTCATTATATTGAGAAAATTCTTAAGAAATATAATTACTATGATTGTAAACCTGTCTGCACACCTTTTGACCCTAGCATCCATCTAATTCCTTTTGATTCATATGTTGATGCATTTAATCAGAAAGAATATGCTAGTATAGTTGGTAGTATGTGGTATGCCACAGATTGTACTAGACCTGACATAGCTTATGCTGTAGGAGTACTAGGTAAATTTACAAGTAGACCCAACGCTGTACACTGGGATGCAGTAAACAGGGTAATGAAATATCTTAAGAAAACTCTAAATTATGGTATTCACTACCATATGTATCCCGCTGTCCTTGAGGGATTCAATGATGATGATTGGAATACACTATCTAATGATTCCATGTCTACCACTGGTTATGTATTTATGTTGGGTGGTGGAGCTGTATTTTGGAAGTCTAAGAAACAGCAGATCATTGCAAAATTCGCTATGGAAGCTGAACTTATAGCTTTAGTTTCAGGCAGTGAAGAAGCAGGATGGTTACGTGACCAAATATTTGAGATTCCCGAATGGGATGATACAATACCACCTGTCTTGATATTTGTGATAACACTCCTACTATAGGCAGAGTGCATAATAAATATTACAATGGGAAATGCAGATCTGTAAGAAGAAAACTCAGTTGAGTGGGCTATTGTATCCTAGGGGCATCGTTCAACTTCTGCCTGCTTTAGAAAGTCCCTGCAGAGGCGTGAAACGTCTTAAAGAGAGCGACCTGGTCCGCGCCTCAACCCAGCCTTGACTGAACAGTGAAGTTACATTATTTCTTTCTTACAGATTTAATTGGGCGAAAAAGGTATTGTCTGATCGAATTCTCTGTAATATTTCCAACACTTCTCAATTAAGTTTTTTGAAGTCCCGAACACATTTGAAATACAAACCCCAACCTCTAACAATTTCTTGGACTAATTTTATTTAAAGTTTTACTGAATATGTTTACACAACCGAATCCCACTTGATAATTTGATCAATCAGTGTCTTCGGTACCGATGATCAAAACCTTTCCTTTTTATTGAACTATTCAAGTTTTGACACACTTGCACTCCGATCAACACAACCGATCCCAACTAAAAAGAAGAGAGGAGACCGTGACTGATCGACCTTTATGTTCTCAAACTGATCGTATCTTCCAATTGTGAAACACTTGTGTAACTCAAAACTTTGTTTTTTCTTTCCTACATCTACATTCTAGATTTGAGGCTCATTTTATTCTTGGAATCTCAGATCTCTTTACATGCATTCTCAATATATTGATCAATAGAAACACTGCCAACACAATGAAGATGCAATCGATCAAGAGCAAAAGGAAAGAAACGAGTCACACATCCATGAAAGTCATAGGTTGACTTGTTTAAGTGAGCTAAAGCAAGGTTTGTCACATTCAACAAGTGGTATTTGGAAATATAAAATCAACATCGTTAAGAGAACTAATCCTTTAACCAAATAAATTTCAATCGATTGTGAAAAGAAACACTTGTCATGTATTGAGCTATTGTTTTGCACAAATATTTGCATATCTTTAACAGTTAATGGGAGAAGAGGAGTATAAGTAAGTGAAGTTTTACTCCCTAGTCCAAATGTTCAAATAACACGGGATGCGGGTGTGACAACCGCACAATCTAACATAGAATTTGAATATTAAAGCGAGACCGGTTATTACAACCGAATTGAACTGTTGAATAACCGATCAAAGAAAGGTTATAAATACATAAAGAGGACCAGTTTCTCACCCCCTTCAACAACAACACAAACCCAGCGCAACGCTGCTCAGACCCCACGATCGTTTATCTCCCTTTTTGTAGCGTCCATTGTAACAACGATGCTCGGTCCTTCTCTTGCTCCCCAGCCACTTTCTCCCCTGGTTCATTGCTCTCAACCTTGGACGCTTTTCTCTCTTGCATGTGGGTCACGACCGCTAGAACTAGCCCCTTTGTTCATAAATTAATTCGGTTAAAGTATGACGCTTTCAACCTTAGAACAATCCTCACTACAACCCTTGAGAAGCTGCTCTCCATCCGACCGGTCGTTAGTCCAGCTTGCCAGTGGATCAGGCCACTATGACAACCACTGTTGGTTCATCGGTCTTCTTTCAAGCTTTTTCTATTTGTTTGTTTGTTAATATCCAATGTCTCTGATAATTGGTCAGGAATATTTTTCTAATTAATTAAAGAAAAGATCTTTGGTATTATAGTTTAATCTCTGAAGGTAGTAAACGACCAGATCACGTACCTCAATGCACACAAACACGAATCTCCAGCGAAAGATCTCTATCGAACTGGATAATGTCTCACGTCAGAATATGTGATTACTAGAACCACATACAATGAATCCACACTCAATTAACCTAGGGCTTTGTATGGAACCCTAATAGCAAAACCAGATCGATCTCTGTAGGAAGAAGAGATGAAGATAAGAGAGAGTTCTCTATGGGTGGATTCCCAAAAACGTGAATAGTAACTTTGGGTAGGGAGGAGGAGTCTTCTACATATAGAAGACTCAACTCAACTCAACTCCAACTGGGACTCTATCTCCTTATCCCATTAGGAGAGAGTTATCTTTATCCACATCCACACTTCTAATCAAGTATGAACGTCATATTAAGTAGGGAACTTGGGTCGGCCCAAACGGGTCGGGCAAACCTAGTCGGTCCATCTCTAAAATTCAACATCTTCCACTAATCTATAGTGGGCATGAAGTGTGCATCTCTCCCATGTACATCTTATCTTCCTGTCATGGATGTTAATCATACAGGTCGTTGAGCATGCGATTGATGAGCACAAAGTAACAGACGAGCAACTCCATATCAAGTTCCATAAAACTAAAATGGAGATACAATCTGAAAAGTCTCACCTATTCCGTAGACTTATTTGGCCATATCGGATTTTAGTTTTTCTAATTCCTCGTGAGAACAAGCTCAGATCTCTATACTCAATCACTAGATTCATGTTAATGTGCTCATTTAAAATAATTCATATATGCTACATTTATATCAGATACCTACAAGTAAAAGATGTGAAACATCAAATGATTTATTTTAAAACCTGAGTACATATCTCTAAGAATCATATCTCTCTATAAATGTTATGCCAAATAGTCTTCCTTAAGCCTCATGTCATTTAGCTTCAACGTAACAGCTATCCTAGACAAACCCTCGTTAGACTGTATGATGCATGGCCATTAAAAAGTAAGCTAGAATAGCGATCATTAGATCAAACTACACGACACGATCAAAGGTAGTAAGGGCATAAGTTAACCCACTCTAGGATCATCCTGATCTCACACATCAAGGAAATAAGGATCCATTCACTTGCTCGCTAATAGCACATGTGGTAGGCAATACATGCTACGGTGGAGCCCTAGACCCAGCTAAGGATATGCTAACTTCAACCACCGTACAGATCTTAGTGTAGTCGCTTAATCCAAGTCACAACTCTCAAGTGGCTTGACTAAGGTCTCAATTTGGCTCTATCAGGTAATATATGATTCTCCAAGAAATCTCATCCTGGCTCTCCTAGGGCTACATATAACTCTATAAAGTCCTCCAAAATGCCCCTGATGACATAAGTCCTCTATGTCTCATCCTGCTAGCAATGGATGTGCTAGGGCTGGTCGTTGTGTGAGAAGCCGACCACTAGCCTTGTGACATATTGTATCCATATCCTCATAATATGAAGGTAATGTGTGTGTAAAGTGTGCATGTAATACACAATCACATGCCTCATGAGAAGATAAACTCTATTAAATTCTCATGTATGTAATATAATGTAATATGAGATATCTACATACCAAATGTAAATAAGATTGTATCACCTAACACAAATCACAATCTACGTAATCCCATCTTTATGACATGAACCTGAAAAGATTGTCTAGCTATAGGTTTACTCATGGGATCAACTACCATCTGCTGAGTAAAGATGTATAAGGGACATGTCTCCATGTGCATCTCTGTCTCTGATGTAATGATAACGAATGTCGATATGCTTCATCTTGCAATGGTATTTGGGGTCCTTGGCATAGGACAATGATGTCATGCTATCACTATAGATGAGGATCGGCCCTACGCCAGTTCTGAAGACTCCAAGATCTTGTAAGAATTGCCTCAATTATACGACCTATTGGACGGCTGGACAACAAATTATGTATTCTGACTCCATAGTGGACAACGCGATGTAGACTTGCTTCTTGCTACTCCAAGAGATGGTCCCACCACCCAACAAGAATGTGTATCTTGACGTTGACTCTCGACCCTTCTAGATCATCTGACCAGTCCGCATCATAATAGCCTTGTAGTTGCAAATCTGCTCCCTGGAAGAAAAGCATGTAATATGTTGCCCACGTAGGTATCTAAGAACACGTTTCACTACCTTCCAATGAGTCTGCCCTGGGTAATTCTGGTAACTACTGACTAAGCCAACCGTGAAACTAATATCAGGTTGAGTACACATCATAGTGTACATCAGACTACGTATAGCACTAGCATAGGGAACACTAGCCATTTGTTCCTTCTCTTTCTCTGTCTCTGGACAAAGATCAAGCAATGAGGCACCCTTTTCGATAGGAGTGTCAATGAGTTTGGCATTGTGCATTCTGAAATGCTCAAGTACCTTCTTTATGTAAGTCTCCTGGGAAAAACATAGAAGCCTCTTAGCGCGATTCATATGAATCTTAACACCTACTACGTAATTTGCCTCACACATATCCTTCATCTAAAAATTGAAGGAAAGTCGCACTTTAGGGGCAACTATCATTTCTTTGTGATTCATTGCTATCAAAATGTCGTCAACATACATTGACAAGATAAGAAAACCCCTACTATGATGTCTAACATACACGCAGTGATTTTCCTCAATCATCGTGAAACCAAACTCTATAATGGCTCATTGAATCTAAGATACCACTGCCTGTATGACTGTTCCAGGCCATATAACAACTGTTTGTGTCACCCCCCGAATATGAGATATGTAATCTCGAGGATTTCCAAGGGAATGACCTTCGAATCCAAATCATGGATGCAGCCAAACCAATCAATCAACCTGTAATTCAGCAGAGCAAACTAAAATCAGCGGAAGTCTCATAAAATTCTTTTAACTAGGTCCAACTAATATAAAATTCAACTATAAATAAAGAGGTTACAATATTCATGCCCTCATGGGTTCAAAACATAAACATTAAACAAGGTTCAAAGTAGTAAGTCCATAAAGTCTTGAGTTCCCATCTTGTAAGGAATCTCCTTTCCAAGTCCATCCTTACTCAGGAGGTTCACCTGTTTTAACATAGGAGCTTGGAGGCCTAGTAGGAAAAATCCAAAGCAACTACAACACTTATTTTCATATCATATGATAAATCAAGTTAATTCATGCAAATCACACCAAACAGTACCACCTTAGTCATGTAATCAACACCGTTAAGTAATCAAGATTATCACTATCATGTCACTCTATTCATTTACTTATCATCATAACCACAATATAAATTCTACTAGTCACAGTTCATCTTAATGTCATGTTATTGTTCTCACTTACATACCATCACAGTTACAATCATGCTCAACTTAATCCAATATCAATGTCCTCATGAACTCTATCATGATACATACATAAACACAACATGAACAGACACCCATGTCCTTATGAACTCTGTCATGATACATATCAGTTCATAAGGCCACCAAATCTCATGGTTCCTTTTTCTACAGTAACTGTTTTCCTTTTCACATCCCATATAAGTCACATCACAAATCAATCACAAACACATATCACACTATAATTTAATTAAAAATCATACATTACACCACAATCAATTCACAGTCACACTGCACAGCATAATCATGACATACTTACACAGCACACCACAATCAATGCAATTAGTGCAAATGATCACACAATGAGCACACAGATGATGAACAACACACACAAACAAGAATGCGATGCAATATGAGGTATGATGCAATGCATATGATGAGATGAAAATGCAATGTATGCATAGGGGTGTGAGGCCAAGCCTAACCATGAAATCAATCCCACATCTCTTTTAGGAAACTCTGTTCTAGGAATGTGCTTATACGGCCACATCATGGTCTCTCTCATCTAAAGAGTACCGAAATATCATTATCCGATTCTTTTAAGAGATTCTGACCCAAGGTAGAAAATGCCACCCTCTTTCCTTTTGGGGGATAATTCTCATGGTAGAAAACCACCCCTTTTCCATTACCTTTTAGGGGATAATACCTAAGGTAGCAAATCCACTCTCTTTCCTTTTTGGGAATAATACCCATGGTAGAAAAACACCCACACACAATTGCACAGTGAACTCATCTAGAGTCACTCTCAATACATTTATTACCAGTGAATGCATCTAGCATCACTCACAAAACATCATAGTTTACAACACTTCATAGGTCTCATATAGGAACCACATACCATTTTTCAACAAATTCTCATGCTTTGACTTTCACTCATCCAAACATCATACAACATACCTTATAACATGTTATAATTACCTAGAAACCTTATCAAACACCATAACATATCATACAGTAAACTAGGGTAAGTAGCACCTTTTGTTGCACAAAATCTTACACTCACATTTCGTCCAAAAACCAACACCACATGCAACTCAACAATATCAAAACCAAGTTGTCCACAAAGTTTGGACCCTATTGGACCTCGAAAAGTGGCTCGCAGAGACCAAGAGTCTTGTCGAGGAGCTCGGTAGGTCAACTCGGCAAGTCAGGCAGAGAGTTTAGGGCTCTCGGCAGATGGGCTGGGCACCTGCTGAGGGTCTTCTTCAGCCATGAATTTCTAGAATTTATAGGTCTTCGTGCCCAACTTCACACAACCATAATTTCACATACAAAAATAAGGATTAAACTACCATTCATTAATCTAACATGTTACAAACAAAACCTAATATATAAACAAGGATTTAAATGTTAGATCCAACACAAATCTCATGATTCAGAACTCACATAATCATGTTAGCATCTCAAATACATAGACCATACAAACATAGTTCAATCACACATTCTTCATGCAAAATAAGAAATCTAGATGCTCATCCTAAGGAGTTATTATAATCCTACAAAAATAACTTCCGTATAAACTATGGAAGATCCTTACCTCTCTTCCAAGTTTTTTCTGCAATCTCTATCAAGAAAAATCACCAGCTTATCTCCTTTCTAAGCCTTTCTTCCTTCTCCTTTTCTTCTTTCTCTTCAGCAAAACTAGAACACCTTCTTTTTCCCTCTTTCTCTTTTTATCGTGTATTCACAAAGTGGGCTATATCCTTATGCTCACGATCCTATTCGAAAGGTTGGATACATTACTGGGAAACTTTCCCTCTACACAATTGCTGAATTTATATGGGTTGAAATGACTTAAATAACCTTACCTCTATACCATGGGCCAAACAACCAGCCCAACTCATCCTTTTGGGCCCTAGCCCAAATCTCCTGAAATTCATCAAATTCCATAAGGTGCCCAATATTTCAACTTAATTGTAAATAAGTCCTCATCAACTAATCTCTTAACAATTAAATCCTATGGTCTATTGTGATGATTAAATACGATTTAATCATTCAATTAAAGAATAGGGTCAGGGTCATTACAATCTACTTTCCTTAAAAGAAATTTCGTCCCAATATTGTATGTACCTTGTTTCATAAATAGTGTTGTATATTGCTTTCGAATCTCATATTCCAGCTCCCACGATACTTCGGCTTCATCATGGTGATTCCATTGTACCTTCACAAGTGGGATGTTCTTTGTTCTTAATATATGTTCCTTCTAGTCCTAATCCTCACCAGTGTTTCTTCATAAAACACATCCTCTTTGAGTAGTTAAGTCCAATCTAGTACATGCGAAGGGCCTGGCTCATGTTTCCTTAACATCAACACATGGAAGACATTATGAATTGCGCCCAATTGAGGTGGTAACGCAAGATAGTAAGCAACATCTCCCAAGCGTTCCAATATCTCGAATGGTCCGACAAATCTAGGTGCGAGTTTCCCTTTCTTACCAAACCTCATCACTCCATTCATCGGTGAAACCTTAAGAAACACATCGTCACCAATTTCAAATTCCTGCTTTCGTATCCTACGATCTTCATAGATCTTTTGACGACTCTAAGTTGCTAATAAGCGTGCTCTATTCAACTTCACCTTCTCAACAGTCTCTTGGATGACTTCTGGCCCAAGGACACTACTCTCACCCACGTCTGTCCAGCACACAGGTGACCTACATGGCCCTCCGTACAGTGCCTAAAACGGTGTCATGCCAATACTCGATTGTTAGCTATTATTGTAAGAAAATTCAGCCAAAGGAAGGTGGACACTCCAACTCCCCTTGAAATCCATTAAACAAGCTCTAAGCATGTCCTCGAGTATCTGATTAACCCTTTCTGCCTGTCCATCCGTCTATGGGTGGATGGCAGTACTGAAATCCAGTTGTGTGCCCAAAGCCTTCTGCATACTCGCCTAAAATTAAGACACAAATCTAGTATCTCTGTCTGATACAATGCTAGCTGGCACTCCGTGTTATCTTACTATCTCCTTGACATACAGCCTTGCTATTTCATCTCTAGAAGTTGCAATCCGCACCGGTAAGGAGTGATCTAACTTGGTCAATCTGTCCACAATCACCCAGATTGAGTCACTTCCTGATTTGGAATTAGGCTATCCCACCACAAAGTCCATAGTCACGTGCTCCCATTTCCATTCTGATATAGGCAATGGATTAATCAATCTGGCCATCTTCATATGTTCAACCTTAACCTGTTGGCAAGTAAGGCATCTAGCTACAAACTTAGCTATGTCTATTTTCGGACCACCAATATATTCTCCTTAAGTCATAGTACATCTTAGTACCTTCTGGATAAATGGAATATCTGGACTTGTGTACCGCCTTCAAATCTCATTTAGAACTGATTCATCATTGGAAACACAATGTGTACCTCTGAATCCAATCACTCCATCTAATTGTACTGAACAGCCCGGTTTTGACTCGTCTGCTGCCAATAACTGTAGATCTTGGTCTAAGTTCTGTCCTTCAGTGATTCTATCCAACAAGGACGGTCTAGCCACGAGGCTAAAATTAATCCATCACTCCTTTCCCCATTGGTCTTGATATCCATTGCACTAAATGCTTCCACCAAACTTTGTTCCCGTCTCATCAAGCATGATAATGTGCTCCTTGGTTTTCTGCTTAGAGCATCCACAACCACATTTGCTTTACTCGAATGGTATTGATGCTTTTTCACAGAGTTGTGGACTAATTCTATCAACCTTCACTATCTCATGTTCAGCTCCTTCTAGGTGAACAGATACTTCAAACTCTTATGGACGGTAAAGAGTTCAAAGTCTTCTCCGCACAGGTAATGTTTTCATAACTTCAGTGCGAACACTACAACGGCTAACTCCAAGTTGTGAGTAGGGTATTTGTGCTAAAGGAATTTGAGTTGCCTAGATGCATAAGCCACCACTTGTCCTTCCTGCATAAGGAAGCATCCGTATAAACCGATCACTTCTTCCCGCTGACTGGAATCACTAATACGAGAGCTGAAGTAAGTTTCTCCTTAAGTTCCTCAAATGCCACTTCACATATGTCGTCTCAACTGTATTTGACTTCTTTCTTCGTCAAATTAGTCAAAGGAGCAGATATCTTGGAGAACCTCTCTAGAAAACTTCAGATCTCAGCCACAGTCTTAGGCCTCTCCCAACTCAAAATAGCTTTCACCTTAGCAGGATCCATAGAAATTCCCGACCTGGACATTACATGTCCCAAAACTTGATTTCATCCTTCCAGAAGTCACACTTGCTGAATTTGGCATACAATTGGTGTTCTAATAGCGTCATCAATGCGAAACTCAGATGCTCCTCATGTTCTTCCTTGTCTTAGAGTATATCAATATATCATCAACGAAAATCACTACAAATTGATCCAAGTACGGCCTGAACACTTTGTGCATCATATCCATGAAGGCAAGAGGAGCATTAGTCAAGCCAAACGGTATCACCACAAATTCATAGTGCCCATATCTGGTTCTGAATGCGGTCTTCTGAATATCACATTCCCTTATCCTTAGTTGGTGATATCCCGACCTTAAGTCAATCTTAGAAAAAGTATCGGGCTCCTCTCAACTGATCAAAGAGATCATCTATTCTAGGTAAGGGATACTTGTTCTTGATAGTGACTCTATTCGGTGGTCTGTAGTCAATGCAAAACCTCATAGATCCGTCATTCTTCTTCACAAATATCACTGGTGCTCCTCACGGTGAAACACTCGGTCTTATGAATCCCATCCTCATCAGTTCATCAAGTTGCTCCTTGAGCTCTCTTAATTCCACGGGTGCCATACGATAGGTGGTCAATGAAATCAAAGCAGTGTCCGGCACCAACTCAATGCAGAACTCTACCTCCCTCAAAGGCGGTAGACCCGGTATCTCCTGAAACACCTTAGCAAAGTTCTTGACTATATGAATCTCTTTTATGGACTTTTCCTTATTCTCTTCCAATAAGACTAAGCACTCATCCTGATAGGCATCCTTTTGATTTCCCAAAATTCTAATGCTTTTTCCTTCAGGAGAGTAAAAAATTATTACTTTCTCAAAACATACTACCTTGGCATGATAAGCAGCTAGCCAGTCTATGCCTAGGATGATGTCGAATCTTGATATGGTTAGCACTACCAAGTCAGCTTCCAGATTGAGATCTTCTACTCTCACTACACAATCCAGACATATATGGTCAAGTGTGACCGTTCCTCCAACTGGGTTTATAAGAAGTAAAGGTTCATTCGTGACAGATGATCTAAGACCCAAGACATGCATATATTGTGCTGAAATGAATGAGTGTGTGGCACCCGGGTCAAACAATACGTTAGCAGGGGAATGAAAGATAGTAAGTGTCCCTTCCACCACTGCATTTGTGGCCTCATCATCCTTAGGAAATGTCCCGTCTATCAAGGCATGAACTTGCCCTTGAGGCGGGGGTCAATGGTTCGTCCTCTGTCCTTGATCTTCTACCCGGTTTCCCGCAGTAGTAGCAGGTCATAGGAGATCATTACTGCAAGTACGGGGCTCCGATAGGAGCTTCAACTACTGCAGGTGGCCTGGCCACGACTATCCTCTGGTGGTCATCCGTCTTGGTCCTCTTCTCTCCTCTCTATTGATGGGATTGGAATCTTCCCCGGTCCATCCTAGAAGTATCCCTCTGCTGCGCATACTGGTCATTGTTCCTTTCAACTCTACATGCACAATCAAGGACCTGGATGTAAGTCCTGAAGCCATGGGACAGCACTTTAGACTTAATGGCTGGTCTTAATCCTTCCTCAAACTTAGCGGCCTTATCCTCCTCATTGGCCACCATGTGAGGTGCAAAGTGAGAGTGCATCACGAACTGGCCCACAGTACGAGAACCCTTTTATAGTTTGAGAAACTCCATGGCCTTCTGCCATTTAAAATCGCTAAGGAAGTAGGTCTCATAGAACTGTCTTTTAAAAGCCTCCTAGTCGTTCACTTTTCCCTAGGCCCTCTCAACCATCTCCCACAAATGGTAGGCTTCCTCCTACAACATGAATGTAGCCAGACGTACTTTTTGATCTGCCGGACAGTCCATGGCCCGAAACATCTTCTCCAGTTCCTGCATCCAGTTCTGAACCCACATAGGCTCCCCTCTACCATCAAAAGATGGTGGTGTCAGTTTCTTAAACTTCTCCAGCTAGGATATCCCTCCTTCAGTCCTAGGAACCAGTTGGGATTGCCTCACCTCATGTTCTCTCTAAAGAGAATCAGCCATGCCTCTCAACACCTGATAGATCCCAGTCAATTAGGATTAGAATCCCCTCCGGATGAGCCCCCTCCAGCTGTTTGGTTCGTTCTACCACCAGCCATCTACAAACACAGAACAAGTTTCTAAGCATGACACACAATAATTCTATGTAAATACACACACACACACACACGCACACACACACACACACACATATATAGATATATTCACATATAGACACATAAGCATACCACACCAAACAATCGCATATTATACAATAATTTTACAAGAAAACACACTTCACACAGTTCATAGACGTGGATCCTAGGTTAACAAGTTTCTATGTTCTCTTCTTAGGATTTCACTACACCCATAGATTCTCCTTACCCTAGGTAACTTAAACCTAGAACTTTGATACCAATCTATCACGCCACGAATCCGAGATATGTAATCTCGAGGATTTCCAAGGGAATGACCTTCGGATCCGATCAATGGATGCAGCCAAACCAATCAATCAACCCGTGGTTCAACAGAGCAAACTAAAATCAGCGGAAGTCTCATAAAATTTAAACCTTTAACTAGGTCCAACTAATATAAATCCAATATAAATAAAAAAAAGGTTATAACATTCATGCCCTCATGGGATCAAAACATAAACATTAAACAAGATTCAAAGTAGTAAGTTCATAAAGTTTTGAGTTCCCATCCAGCTAGGAATCTCCTTTCCATGTCCATCCTTACTTAAGAGGTTCACCTGTTTCAACATAAGGTGAGCTTGGAGGCCCAGTAGGAAAAATCCAAAACAACTACAATAGTTATTTTCATAATATGATGAATCATGTTAATTCATGCAAGCCACTTCAAGCATTACCACCTTAGTCATGTAATCAACACCGTTAAGTAATCAAGATTATCACTATCAAGTCACTTTATTCATTTACTTATCATCATAACCACAACATAAATTCCACAAGTCACAGTTCATCTTAATGTCATGTTATTGTTCTCATTTGCATACCACCACAGTTATAATCATGCTCAACTTAATCCAATATCAATGTCCTCATGAACTCTATCATGATACATACATAAACACAAAATGAACAGATACCCATGTCCTTATGAAATCTGTCATGATACATATCATCTCACAAGGCCACCAAATCTCATGGTTCCTTTTTGTACAGTAACATTCTTACTTTTTAGATCCCATACAAGTCACATCACAAATCAATCACAAACACAAATCACACTAAAACTTAATTAACAATCATACATTGCACCACAATCAATTCACAGTCACACTACATACCACAATCATGACATAATTACACATCAAACCACAATCAATGCTATTCATGTAGATGATCACACCATGAGCACACAGATGATGAACAATACACACAAACAAGAATGCAATGCAATATGAGGTATGAGCAATGCATATGATGAGATGAAATGATGCAATGTATACATAGGGGTGTTAGGCCAAGCCTACCCATGAAATCAATCCCACATCTCCTCTAGGAAACTCTGTTCCAAGAATGTGCTTATACGACCACAACATGATCCCTCTTATCTAAAGAGTACTGAAATCTCATTATCCATTTCTTTTAGGAGATTCTGACCCAAGGTAGAAAATGTCACCTTACTTATTTTTGGGGATAATTCCCATGGTAGAAAACCATCCCCTTTCCATTTCCTTTTAGGGGATAATACCCAAGGTAGCAAATCCATCATCTTTCCTTTTTGGGGATAATACCCATGGTAGAAAGCCACCCCCACACAATCACACAATGAACTCATCTAGAGTCATTCTTAATACATTTATTACCAGTGAATGCATCTAGCATCACTCACAATACATCACAGTTTACAACACTTCACAGGTCTCATATAGGAACCACATACCATTTTTCAACAAATTCTCATGCTTTGACTTTCACTCATCCTAACATCAAAAAACATACCTTATAACATGTTAAAATTACCTTATCAAACACCATAACATATCATATATGGTCATAGCATCCAGTAAACCGGGGTAAGTAGCACATTTTATTGCACAAAATCTTACACACATATTTCGCATAAAAACCAACACCACATGCAACTCAACAATACCAAAACCAAGGTGTCCACAAAGTTTGGACCCTATCGGTGCTTGGCAGGTTGCTCGGTGGAACCAAGGGTCTTGCTGAGGAGCTCAGTAGGTCGGCTCAGTAGCTATCGAAGTTCGATAGGTCAGGCAAAGAGTTTGGGGCTCTCAACAGGTGGGCTCGACACCTGCCGAGGGTCTTCCTCAGCCCAGAATTTATAGGGATTCGTGCCCAACTTCACACAACCATAATGTTACATACAAAAACAAGGATTAAACTACCATTCATTAATCTAACATGTTAAAAACAAAACCTAATATCTAAACAAGGATTTACATGTTAGATCCAATACAAATCTCATGATTCAAAAATTCACATAATCATGTTTGCATCTCAAATACATAGATCAATACAAACATGGTTCAATCACACATTCTTCATGCAAAATAAGAAATCTAGATGCTAATCCTAAAGAGTTATCATAATCCTACAAAAATAACTACCGTAGAAACCATGGAAGATCCTACCTCTGTTTCAAGCTTTTTCTGCAAACTCTAGGAAGGAAAATTACCAGCTTATCTCCTGCTAGGCCTTTCTTCTTTCTTCTCTTTTTTCTTCTTTCTCCTTTTTCATCTTTAGCAAAACCAGAAAACCTTCTTTTTCCCTCTGTTCTCTTTTTGGTCGTGTATTCACAAAGTGGGCAGTTTCCTTATGCCCACGATCCTATTTGGAAGGTAGGATACATTTGTAGGAAACTTTACCTCTACACAATTCTTGAATTCAAATAGGCTGAAATGCCTTAAACAACCTTACCATTATACCATGGGCCAAACGACCAGCCCAACTCATCATTTGGGGCTCAAGCCCAAATATCCTCAAATTCATCAAATCCCATAAGGTGCCCAATATTTCAACTTAATTGCAAATAAGTCCTAATCATCTAATCTCTTAACAATTAAATCCTATGGTCTATCGAGATGATTAAATAGGATTTAATCATTTAATTAAAGATTAGGGTCAGGATCACTATAGTTTGAGTTTACAAACTTTGCGCTCATGCCCCTCAGCCACGAAACCCTCTGGCTAATCCATATAGATCTCCTAATCCAATTCTCTATTGAGAAACACAGTTTTGACATCTATCTGGTAGAGTTCAATCAAGGTGTGCGACAATAGCTAGAATGAGGCGAATGGAGGCAAATCTTACTACTGGTAAGAACGTCTCTCCGTAGTCTATACCCTCTCTCTAGACATAACCTTTTGCCACAAGACGGGCCTTGTATCTCTCTACACTTCCATTTACTTTGCACTTAACCTTTAGAACCTACTTGTTTCCAATGGTCTTGCGTTTAGGGAAAGATTGACAAGTTCTCAGACTTGGTTCTTCTCCATTGAAGTCATCTCATTTTGCATTGAAATTATCCAGTTCTGCGAAGCAGGTGATGATAACGACTCCTGGTATGAACCAGGATCATCATCATCAAGCGTGTCAGCTATGAATGACTCACCCTCAATCGTAAAACGACGATGTGGAATCTGTCCACAACTACTCCTACGCATGAGATTGTTGGAATCCGTGTCCCACTGGGCGGTAATCCACTCCCATTGTCCATAATATCCGTAGAATCCATAGGATCCTGTTGAGAACCAACGTTCTCAATGGTGTTTAGCTATGGGGTGATCTCCACTGATCCCAACTCTGGCTCATTCATCTTGAAGAGCTCTAGATTCATCCCTGATCTCTTCATGCTTGGGAAATCATCATTGATGAAATCCACATCACATGACTCAATCTGTGCTAGTCCCCCATCGGTTTGCTCACGAAAAAAGACGTAGCCCTTAGAGTGCTTTGAGTATCTCGCAAAGATGCAATTAACGACTCTATTGTCTAGCTTTCCTCTCTAGTGGGAAGGCACATGAACATAACCTGTAGATCCCCATGGCCCCATGTGGATTAGGTCAGGAACTCTTCTTGTCCATAACTAGTATGGTGTGCTAGGAACTGACTTCGTAGGGACATGGTTTAAGATGTAGGCTGAGTCATAAGTGCGTCTCCCAAAGAGGTAATGGGTAAGGACGCATGCGCCATTGGTGATGACAGATTTGTAAAAGGATAAATGTATTAGAAGAAACCAATTACAATCATCGACCAGAGAATAAGGTAGGAAACCTGTCTCAAGACAACCTAAACTGTCGCGCAGCCGTTTTGTCAAGACCGTTCCTTGTCAATCCTTGACCTGCGGAGAAGATAAGGAGAAAGGGGTAGAAAGAAAGGAAGGGTTTGCAATAATTGAGGAAGGGGATTGGATGCAATCACAGAGCAATAAAAACCTCACAGGCTTAGAAGATTTCTCTTTCTCTTTCAGTCTTTTTACTCACTGTTGTTTCAGGGTTATGAAATCTGGTTTTAACTTCAGATCTTCGATCCTCTTCAATGGAGGATGGGCACTGGTATTTGTATAGAGTTTTCCACTCTCAGTAGGACAAGTGTCACTCGGCCAAGCGTTTAGAGGGGGACCCTCGAGTGCTCAGCAAATC
>JAUPMG010077185.1:0-12966 GCA_031762675.1 Pachysandra terminalis
TTTTATCTTTCTTTCATAAACCTAACCCAGCCTTCGTTTCGTCCTATATGACAAGCCCTCTTTTGATCAAGATAATCGTTAATTGTAAGGCAATTTAACTCTATTTTGATTGGTGATGACGGAAGGAAAAGCTTGAAAAAAAATCACATGCATGATGAAAACCTGCAAATGCGTTGTTGCCGAAAAATAATGCGAAAGTCAGCTCTAATAAAAAGAAAAAAGAAAACCTTAGCAGGCGCTAGTGGCAAAAAAAAAAAAAAAATGAAGTCAATTGAAGAAAATAACCCCTCTAGCATCAGTTTGAGCCCATCTTACTACTTTCGGATAGCGCAATGGTATTTGCAGATCATCCAATGAAGTAAAAGCATTACATTTATACTGGGGCATGCGTTATCGTGTTTGACATCTTTGAATAGCTTGGTCTGGTCTATTCTGGTAGTCTCGATCTGATCGAGCTGAACGTCTCTTTCATTCTCTCAAGAGTCGAAAGATGACATTGTCTCTGATACACATGTGTTATGATCGCAATTTCAGAAGGGTTATATTATGTTTTTCTTAAATTTCAGAATTTCTAACAAAGACATCAATATATATTTGTGACAATTCATATCAATAAATTAATAAAATTTTAATCACTGATCATTTTAGACTACCAGATAAACTACTTACCTGTACAGGATTTAGATTTTTGATTTTTGCTTCTTCCTTCCTCATTTTCTTCTTCTTTCTTCCTTCTTAGTTTTTTGCAGAGTTTCACCCAAGGTTCAAATTTTTTTTTTTGTTTTTGTGTCTTACCCGATTCTTCCTCTCTTTTGTATTCTTATGTAAGTTTAGTCTTGTATTTCCTAGGTTTATAGTTAATAGGGTAGGTTTGTTGGAATTAAGCTTTGGTAAGTTCCAAAGCTAGCTTGCTAGCTAAGTCTTTGATTAATGAAAATGTGCTGAACACGTTTTTGGCTCTTAGAGAAAATTCCTAAATTTCAGTTATTACCCCATTTTAAAGGTAATAACAATTTAACTCCTATGCCAAATATAAAATAATTATAAATATATCCCTTTACTTATAATATTTCAACTTTAAACTAGAAAATTAAAATAATAATTCTTTTTAAGGGTTCGGGTCATTACACGCTCGATCCCATAGGGACTGTGCTCGATCGTATGTTTGCGCTCGATCTCATTGGGATCGATTGCAGTGCGCTCGATCGCAATGCCCAGAAACAATAATCTGGGTTATTTTCAATCTTGACCTACAGTCATTATTTTGGCCATAACTTATTAAATACACAGCGAAATCGTCTCATACTAGTTTTGTTAAAATCTTAACTCAAAGAGGAATATAGGAAAAATACTCAATAAATATATAAAAATATGTAGGATCAATATTTTACTTGATGAACACGAAAGTTTACATGTTTTGTTTTTCTGGGTTCTGGTATTAACACAGGTTCGGTAAATAATGCATAACTCAATCAATTATTCATTAAATCGGTTCAAATCAATTTTCTTTTGTTCCAAACGAACAAGGTTATCTAAATAAAATATATAAAATTATATATGATCGGTGTTTTACTCTATGAACACGGAAGTTCACAGGTTCTATTTTCCGGGTTTCTGGTATTAACACATGTTCAATAATTAATTCGTAACTCGGTCAATATTTCATGAAATCAGTTCAGACCAATTTTGTTGTCTTCCTAACGAACATGGGCATTTGAAAAAAAATATGAAATAATTTATACAAATAGTTTATATATGTTCTACAATCAATAGTTCAGGCTAGTACAGATTCTGTAATTTTCCAGATTTTAAGAGAAGTATTGCATGCATTCATTTCACATACGAAATTCATATAGGAACATGTTTGTATACCAAAGCATAATCAATTATGATTTAAAGCACACTAATGTTCATATAAAAACATGCTTGTATTCATAATATCTTATTAGTGTAGATAATCTAATAAAAATAGATCAGATTTTCATATCACTAGGAAACATCATTTTCTGTAAATGTTACAAATCAAACATGGATATAAACCTATATAATTGATCAGTAAATTCTAATCATATAATTACCGTAGAAAACCAGATAATCTACTTACTTGTATATGTTCTTTGAATTTTTCTGGTGTTAGCCTATCTTCTTCCTTCCTCCTCTTCACTCTACTTTCTTCATTCTTTATTTTCTGCAGAATTTACTACAAGTATTCAGCCACATTCTTGGCCATCCTCCTTTCTGTTCTTAAGACAAAGTTTGCCATTCATTTCCTAGGTAAAGAAATAAATGATTTCCCTTATTAGTCTAGGTTGTTAGTGTTGCTTTGGTTTATTCTTTGATGATTTCCAAAGCTAAACTTACTAATTAAGTTTTAGCTATGTGTGCTGTACACGTTTTTTGGCTATTAAAGAGAATTCATAAATTTTAGTTATTACCCATTGTTAAAGGTAATAACAATTTAACCCCTAAGCCAATTTAATATACCCCTGTACTTGTTTTATTTCAACTTTAAACTAGAAAATTAAATTGTTAATTCTTTTTAAGGGTTAGGGTCATTACAAATCCTTCATTGTATTCGGTGTGTAGATTCGAGGGTATGCTTGGTTATTTATAGAGAAAACATTTCAAAATATCCTCTCTTGTCAACTAAAACCATGTCCAGAGAGATCCTATTAAATGTTATAATAACAATCCAAAATAATCTATAATAGAAATAAAGTATTTACTAGTTTTTCAATATAGAAACTAAAAACTGATTCCTAAAATCTAAAATCAAGGTTGGAGTTGTTTCAGTGAAGAACGGTATATTTTTTTTCTCATTCTTATTTTGGGAGAACTCATTCCGTGAGAAGAGTTGTGAGATTTTTTCTCTCATTTTGAGAAGAAAATATCCATCTTCACAGAATTTTCTCGGTTTGTGAGAAAATAACGATCATTTATCTGTGAGAATTTATTCCACTGATTGGAACCATTCAAAATCGTGGAATGTATTCTCAAAATAGCAACAAATGCGACTAGTTTTAATGTAGTTAAAAAACAAATTTATCTTAGTTTTTCATTATTCTCTTAGGCTGCATTTGGCCCGACTTGTGATTATATCTTAGTTTTTCATTATTCCCTTAAGCTGCATTTGGCCCGACTTGTGATTATGGATAAGCACTCATTGGATAAGTTGTTCAATGGGAGCATTTATCCACAGCAACAATAAACTACTTATTTGACGAAAATAAGATTTGGTAAATACATTTATTTAAGTGTTTATGAAAGTTTAGGGGGTAAATAGGTATTATAAAAATATTATTAAAGTTTAGAAATAACATTTATTTAAGTGCTTATAAAAGTTTAGGGGGTAAATAGGTATTATAAAAATATTATTAAAGTTGTGAAATACCTTCACGCATAAGAGCTTGGGACAAGATACTCTCAGCAGCTTCTCCTTATGGGTAGCCTTCCTTTAGTGCTTATGGGCAAGCACTTATCCATAACTCAACCAAACACATATTTAATTTAAAATAGTGCTTGAATAAGCTATAAGCTGCAATAAGTACCTATAGAAGCCGGGACAAACGCAGCCTTAGTTTTCTCTATATAATTAATGCATAACTCAAAAGGCAAGTTTCTATAATTTCTCCTATTTTCATTAATCAACTCTTCATTTTAAACCCGGAAGTATCTCCATTCTCTATTTCTCTATTTATGTTTTTGATATTTAACTAAATTCAAAAGGGTGGTTTTGTCATCTTACCTTTAAGTAAAAATAATATATAGGAGCTTACATTTTTATTTTCTTTTAATTATAAATTTAATATTATATATATTTATTAAACCATCAACAGTAATTTGAATCCCATCTATCCACCTTCCAAGAAAGAAATGACCCATTTGTCAAACTCAAAACGCACGGATCGCCAGCGTGGCAGCCTTCTCAACCGTCAGATTACCATCTCAAATTAAAATCCAAAAAAACAAAAGCAACTTTCCGCGTCACCTAACGAGTATAAATATACCGAAACTTAACATTGGCTTCCAAATTCAAAATAAGTTTTTACAAATATTCCCTCCAAAACCTATTTTCGTTTCCTCAGTGTTTGGGGTTTCCACTGAGCAGAAATGGAGGGCACGAAGGGCACAAAGGGAGCCGGCGGCCGACGAGGCGCCGACAGAAAGAAGTCCGTCTCGAAGTCACTGAAAGCCGGTTTACAGTTCCCGGTCGGTCGAATCGCTAGGTTCCTCAAGAAAGGCCGATACGCTCAGAGGGTCGGAACCGGAGCTCCCATCTATCTCGCCGCCGTTCTCGAGTATCTTGCCGCCGAGGTATGTACTGCACACACGTTAACTTCACACCCCACACGTATATTAATAATTCGCATTTACAAATTCTAAGATAAAATCGTGTTTTACGAACAGGTTTTGGAATTGGCGGGAAACGCTGCGAGAGATAACAAGAAGAATCGGATAATTCCAAGGCACGTATTGTTGGCGATTAGGAACGACGAGGAATTGGGGAAATTGCTGGGTGGGGTTACTATCGCCAGTGGTGGGGTCATACCTAACATCAACCCAGTTTTGTTGCCCAAGAGGACGGACAAGATTAGTAACGAAAAGACTACTCAAAAGCCTCCCAAAAAGGCTTAGTGCTAATGTGCGCTGAAAGTGCTTTTTCTTGTATCTTCCTTTTTTAACTAACTTGTTATGGGATCTAATATAAGAGTACTTCTGTTCGCACCTTATTTTTTCTTTTCCCCCTTAAGATGATGAAAGTACTTTTAGTTCTTACGGTTGGGTCTCATTTGGTTTGGCTTCCTACAAATAGAAGGGTTTTAATATGGAAGACTTTGTGAAAATGTTATTTAAATTAAAGTCATTTCTTAAAAATTGTGTTTGTTGAAAAACAATAATGTAGACAGATGCTTTGTACCTATTTTTAGGTTAAAATGATATATTTGTCTTTTTAAAGAATGTATAATAAAAATTGTAGGGTAATTTTGTCATTTCCATAGTTTTACTTTATGAGATAGATTAAAAGCATACATTTGCCTTTGTAAAGAATGTATTATAAAAATTAAAGGGTAATTTTGTCATTTTTATACTTTTACTTTATGAGAGATTAAAAGCATAAATTTGTGTTTTTAAAGAATGTTTTATAAAAATTGAAGGGTAAGTTTGTCTTTTTAATAGTTTTACTTCAATTTAGGGCATGATTGCTTTGTGCACTATTTAAAAGTGACTCCCACTTGACTACTTGAAAAAATCACTTTTATCTGAAGCCGCTTTTAGAAGTGCCACCAACTTGCTAAACACCTAAACATTGGATAAACCAAACATTGGTGTTGTGGCTTTTGCTATGAAAAGATTGTGATTTGCTAAAACCCAAGGATAAATGCGTAATGAATTATTTCAGAATTACAACTATGCCCCTGTGCAAGCCACTTGTAGACATGACTGATGGGAAAGCCATATAGCTAAAACGTTAAACGCTTTTCTTTTTGGGAAACTTGGGTCTTTTATTGAAAAACTCATTATGTTTCCTTTACTCTTTCTAACAAACACACTATTAATCTCAAGCATCGTTTGGCGATGGAAAAACTAGTGGTCTTAATTTCATTGTAAAAAAACGCTTTTTTAAAAAGCGAAACACAAACAGGAGGAAATGGGCTTCGCAGTTTGTTACGACAGAGAAAGCTCTCTTCGGTCATTATGCTTGCTTTTGCATTGCGACGGCCTTTGACCAAGTCAGACGAGCCAGAATATCGGCACACCAAGCGCTTACGTGAGCGCGCGCTTCGAAGAGTTTTTTGGCTTGCGTGGCCATCAGGTAGCGCAAGCTCGGGAGGTGGTGTAGATCGGCTAAAGTGAAGCTGTCTCCAGCCAAGTACTTGGACTGGGCAAGCCGAGCCTCGTAGACGTCTTGAACTTCGGCTAGCATGTCCTCGTACTCATTCACAATGGCTGCTTCCGTAGCCATACCAACCATCGGTTTGTACACTAGCTCCCACCCAAGCTTATATGCTGCCGGATCGAACTGGTGGGTCTCCACCTCCATCCAAACCGTAACGATCGCCATCTTCTTCGGATCCGGGCAAACCAGCTGGGTCCCACTGCCGCCTGCGTACTCGTGGGCTAAATACTTGGTGATCGCTCTCGATTCTAAACAAAAAATGAAAGAAGAATTACTTTCTGACGCACGCGGATACGGACGTGCGTATGTTAGTAGCTATCTTACTTACCAAAGAGCTTCAGATCTCCATCTTGGAAAGCCGGAACCTGACCGAACGGCTAAGACACAGGCAAAGAACGAGAAGATGAGGTGAAGCAGCAAAAATTAAGGCTGCGTTTGTCGTTGCTTATATAAGTGTTTTTTTCAGCTTATAGCTTGTTAGAGCAATTTTTAAAATTTAAAGTGTTTGAAAATTTCTAATGGTAAGTGCTTACCCATAAAGAGTAGAGGAAGGTTAGTCATAAGAAGACGAAGCTGTTGAGAGCAGCTTCTCTTATCACTTATGCGAGAAATTATTTTTAAAGTTCAATAATATTTTTATAATACTTATTTTAATTCTAAAATTTTATATATACTTAAATAAATGTTATTTCTAAATTTTAATAGTATTTTTGTAATACTTATTTTACTCCTAAACTTTTATAAGCACTTAAATAAATATATTTATCAAACCCTATTTTCTTCAAATAAACAGTTTATTGTTACTGTAGATAAGTAGGGTTGTAAATGACTTGAGCTTTGCCTAGCTCGGCTCGGGTTTGTAAAATATGGATCAGGCTCAAAAAAAGAATTTCAAGCTCAGGCTTGCTAATTTTTTAAGGCTCAAGTTCAGCTCGGCTCATAAAAACTCAGCTCGTATTTACACGAGTCATTAATTTTGTATTTAATAATTAATATATATATATATATATATATAATACTTATAATATATAAATTTATATATCATATATGACTGAACCGAGCTTTAACCGTCAAGCTTGTTAAAATAAGGAGTCTGTTTTTAGGCTCAGGCTTGACTTGTGAGCTTAAATATTAAGTTTAAGCTTGACTCGTGAGCCTAAATATTGAGCTCAAACTCGACTCCTTGACAGCCTATGGATAAGTGCTCTCATTGAACCACTTATCAAATGAGTACTTATTCAAAAGCACAAGCAGTCCAAGAGAAAAGATACTGTTTTTTGCGGTTCTGTACAATAAGACACTTAGGTTTAGAGATATAAAAGGCTCCTTGTGTTCTCCGATTTTCAGGTCTATCGGAACGAACTCGTACTAGAGATGTTTCTTGTGAAGCTTGCCTGGTTGCACCTGATAATACGCTTCCGTAGACCTTCAAAACCGCCCATGAGCTTCCAATTCCGACTCTCCGATCGACAAGATAGGAGATGCCTCTGGAAGTGGAGCTGCTTGGGATATTTTATAAAAGCTATCGGACCACGGCTATGACCTTTTTTAGAATGGTCTACGATGAGAGCATTTCATCTGTTCCGAGTTGGCTGCTCCATGATAGACGCCACGTCAGCTCGAAATAGGCCTTTCAAATTTTGAACATTTCAAAAGAGACCCTTCAAAATATTCAAAATTCAAAAGAAACCCTCGAAATAACTGACGTGGCATCCATCAACTGTTCCAACAGCTGATGGAACAGCCAAAAGGGAACAGACGAAATGCTCTCGTCTACGATGCACTTAGGGAATAATAGACTCATTTGCACAAACATGTACGGAAGAATCAGGACCTTTGGGTGGGTTGGGCTAATTAGTTAAATCATGTCACTCAATCTAAACTGAAATCAGTTGGTCCAATCCAATCCAACTCAAACTGATCCAAACCTACTAAGCCCAAATCCAAATCGGCTCAAAATTAAGGAACAATCATTTGGTCCAAATCCAGTCCAGTACAAACTCAATTCAAACCTATTGAGCCCAAATCCAGATCAGCTCAAATTAATGAACAGGTGAAAGGTAAACGGATCGATTCGAAGCAGATTTTGCTGAATCCGAATCTGATTTCTTAAGAAATCTACAAATCCAAATCTGAATCCGACGGATCTTCATAAATTCTATTCAAATTTGAATTCGATTATGATCCAAACTCCAAATCTAAAATCCGATTCGATATGAATATCCCAAAATCCAAGTTTGGAAGAGAAAAATGCTAAAAATTAGGATTTTTTTTTTGTAAGGTAATGTTAGTATGTATCATGAGTAACGATATCATGTAGCTATAATGTATAAAAGTAATGTATGTGATTGAATGGATATGTTGTTATATGAGATACTATTCGTAGATAATGATAATATGTGACACACTATACAGAAAAGAATATATGAGTTAATTTTATATTCTAATCAGATCTTAATCGAATCAGATTTATGTAGATCCATATTTGATTTGATTATAATCGAACTTTTCGAATTTGGATCTTAATCGAATTTCGGATCGAAAATATCTTATTGAATCCGTTATAATCTGATTAGATTCGGATCGGATTCAGGCCTTGATTCGATCCATAGATAGGCCTAGTTAAAAGTTAGTCACTAGTATAATCGGATTCAGGCCTTGATTCGATCCATAGATAGGCGTAGTTAAAGTTAGTCACTAGGCGTTGACATGAGGCGTTCTTATGTATAAAAAACGGAAAAAAGAAAACGCTTTTTTAAAAAAACAAACAAACACAAACAAAAGGAAAAGGGCTTCTTGGTTTGTTATGACAGAGAGAGCTCTCTCTTCGTTATTTAGGCTTGCTTTTGCATTGCGACGGTCTTTGACGAAGCCGGACGAGCCAGGATATCGGGGCACCAAGCGTTGACATGAGGGCGCGCTGCGAACAGTTTTTTGGCTCGTGTTGGTATCAAGTATTGAATGATCGGGAGGTGGTGTAGATCGGCTAAGCTGAAGCTGTCTCCAGCCAAATACTTGGATTTGGCAAGCCGAGTCTCGTACACGTCAAGAACTTTGGCTAGCTTCTCCTCATACTCAGCCACAACGGCTGCCTCCGTATTCATACTAAACATCGGCTTGTACGCTAGCTCCCACGCTAGCTTAAAAGCCGCCGGCTTGAACTGATGGGCCTCCACCTCCATCCAAACCATAATGATCGCCATCTTCTTCGACTCCGGGTGAATCAGCTGGGTCCCACTGCCGGCGTACTCGTGGGCTAAGTACTTGGTGATCGCCCTCGATTCTACACAAAATGAACGGACGGGTTAGTTTCTAACGTACACCGATACGTATGTGAGTATGTTAGTAGCTATCTTACTTACCGAAGAGCTTCAGATCTCCGTCTTCGAAAGCCGGAATCTGACGGAACGGCTAATACACAGGCAAAAAAGTGAAGATCAGTTGAAGGAGTTGCGTTTGTCTGGAGTTGCGTTTGCTGCGGATAAGTGCTCCACATTGAATTACTTATCTAACAAGTAGTTATCCAAAAACAACAACCAGACTAAACGCAGCCTAAGAAAAGAGATTGTTACAAGACACTTACGTTTATAGATAGAAAAGGTTCCTTCTTGTGTTCTCCGGCTTTCATATCGATCGGAACGAACTCGTACTGGAGTTGTTTCTCGTGAAGACAAGCGATTACTCGCATGGTTGCAGTTGAGAATACGGAGCCGTAGACCTTCAGAACCGCCATGAACTTCCAATTCCGACGATCAATTGAAACGATGAGAGCAGTGATGCCTCTGGAAGGGGAAGCTGCTCGGTGATTTTATAAATGCTATAGGACGAGCCGTCACCTTTTCTGGAATGGTCTATCAGAACATTTTGTCTGTTCCAAGGTAGCTGTATCTCTGCACCTTCAGCTGTTCCAACAGCCTACGTAAAAAGATCAGGAGTCTTCACTCCGGCCATAAGTAGGCTGGGTTGTAGTGGGTTCGAACCGAATCCAAACCTATTGAGTCCCAACTCAATTCGAGTCAAATTAAATAAAGGAGTTATAAAAAAATTAAAAAATAAAAAATTATATTTTCGTAAATGTTATATACTATTATATATCTTCGTAAAGATAATATTAGATTTTTTTTTTATATATATACTTTACAAATGGATTGCGCTGGCACAAGCCGGCTTGACCCGGCACAATTTGGTCTAAGCCTTTTCTTTTATATTTTTTCAATTTTATCCTTACTAAAAGCATTTATAGAAAAATTCTGTCTGATCTTCTTTGGCCCATAAAGTGATTAGAGTCATGACATCTAAGTTTCACATGCCTAACACATCTGGACAAGCAAAATTTGAAACGTTTAATAAGCTAATGTCGTTTTCTTCTTTGTTTTGATATTTTTTTTTTTTGGTAAATAGGATTGAAATATATTAAATGTTTAGTCATTACAAGCAAAATAAACATAACGGATAGTAGAGCGCCGCTCAGACAAGTCATCACGAAGAACTTGGGAAAGAAAAACAAATGCTCGGGAAATCCAAGTACTTGAGAAGAAATCAAGGGCATAATTGGCTTAGCAGATCGGCAGCTTAGTTCGCTTCTTTGTTTTGATTAAATAAAAACAAAGAAGAAAAGCATTGAAGATAGAGAACCTGAAATCTGATCTGATCGTTACGTGTCTCACGGTTCTTGCAAAGCAATGAAGATCGTTTATAGTTGTCCTTCAAAGAAACCAGCTTGCTATGACACGTATTCTAACAAAGGTTACACGTATGCTACCCATTTTTCTTCCTAATATGGTTACTTGTTATCCCACAACTATTTGACATAACTTCATGAATGAATTTCACCATTGACGTTAAATATTCTTGATCATATATTTTCAACCCACCACCTTCTTATAATCGATATTATTTTTTTCTTTTTTTCTCATCAGATTCATATACGGCAGTTTGGGCTTCAATTTCTGTTCGTTGAAGTGATTTAAGTAGTCAGACTACAATTTTTTTACTTTTTTTTAAATGTCTTCTTTTCTTCCCCTTCATAATTATACATTTTTTTTTGCTAATTTATTTCTTGTCGTTTTGTTATCAACTTTGATTTTTAATGGAAGTTTATATTTACAGTTTGCTGGTGCCTTGTGCCGAATCAATTCCAACGATCCGTACCATTTGTTGCAAATTTCAGAAAATAAATTACAGAGGTAATGATTTAATATGTTCTGCTTTTTGTCTGTTTGATAAAATTTATGAATGAATTTTATATTTTTTGCTTGTTATGTGTTTGGTAAAATTCATGGATGAATTTCATATATTTATTTGTTTTTGTTATAAATTTTTTTGGACTTCCTTTTTTTTTTGTATCAAAAAATAAAAGATGAATAAGATGCTTGATAAGAAAAGTATTGGTTTGGATGTTTGCTTCTATGTCATCTAGAACATTTTTATTTGCAATTGTCCTAAAGAAATAAAAGTTCCAATTATTATAAGTCTATGAATGACAATATATATATATATATATATTTATAATCTGTAAAATTAAAATGAAAGACATTGCAATATAATGCATTTGATTATTTGATATTACATATATATATTCATAGAATTAGTGTGTAAAATTTAAAAATGAAAGACATTCAATATACTAGAAATGCAATTCGAGAGCATTTCGTCTAGAATTTTGTCTGGAATATTTGCTACACCCTGTGTTGCAATTCTTGTACCCTGCGTTATAACTAAGGTACAAGCATTGCAACGCATGGTGTAGCAAATATTCCAGGCTTTTTATACCAGACAAAATGCTCTCATGTAAATCATTTGATTTGTTGATATCTGCAATGGAATCCGAATAAGATCTTTAACTCAAACCCAACTTGTTAGTTAACAATTTAAGCAATATAATTTATAATATTCTACTTTTCTTCTCTAATACTTTAATCTCTAGCAAGTTAGCAACCTAGCTTTATCATAAAGAGAAAATCAAGAGGAAAAATGAGAAAGAATGTGTTTGTGTATGGGTGTGTGCATATATATATATATATATATATATATTATTGACACATATTTTTTAAGGTATACTAAAATATAAAAATATAGAGTCCAATAACCCGATGGGTCTTTTATTCCCTAACCAAGAAATCAAATTTTAATCCAAAAACGCGAAGTACATGATCAGGTATATATATAACAATATCAGTATTACATAAACGTGCATCGCACCTGCCCATCGCCTAGTCTATATTTATACTCTTATATAAAAGGGACACTTATTTTACCTATTTTTTCGTTTATATCCATATGTCTTAGACAAGTTTAATCTTTAACTTTTAAAAAATCTACACTCTTGTACTGTTATATTGTTTACCGATTTTGCCCTTTATTTTCTATACCTTTATTTTAGATAAATAGGAAGAAAAATTACACTTTAATCCACTGAGATTTCTGACAGTTGTAGTTACACTTCTTAAGGTTTCTGAAACTATAGTCACACCCCTTCTACTTTAATGTTAATTACATATTCTCCCTTATTGTGAGTTGACCGTCAATGACTTAAGATCATTGCTGACATGGTAGAGAATGTGCTAATACATGTCTATTTTACCCTTCACAAGATATTAAGTCTAAAATACCCTTTTTCAATTTTTTTGATATACTAATTTTGTCCCAGTAATAATAACCTTCTCTCATATTCTTTTTAACGTTTTTTTAACAATTTTCGGCATTAATGCTCTTTTCTTCGCAGCTATACTATAGATTTTTCGTCGTTTCATTCCATCGCTTTCAACATTGTCAGCTCTGTCTTGTACCGCTCCAATGCTCTTGACCCGAACACCTTCGACATTGATGCTTTTTGTGGGACCATCTTCGGCTGCTCTGGTACTAATGATGCACAAACCGGTAAATGACCCAAAATGTCAATTAACCAATTGGTTCGTACAATCAGTGGATTTGAATACTTGCTTTCACTGGCCTAAATCAGAAAAGACCGTTCTAATGAAAGGTTTCCAAGGATACAAAGAGGGAAAATGATAAGATCAGTCAGGAATGGTTCAGAAAAACAACACAGAACTTGGTAAGTTTCAGAA
>JAUPMG010077196.1:0-12965 GCA_031762675.1 Pachysandra terminalis
GGATGCACACCCCAGTGTGCAAGGATGGACACTCCATTGTGCAAGGATGCGCACTCCATTGTGCAAGAATCTACACCCCAGTGTGCATCTTCAGTGTGCAAGGATGCACACCCCAGTGTGCAAGGATCTACACCCTAGTGTGCATCTTCAGTGTGCAATGATGCACACTCCGGTTTGCAAGGATGCACACTCCGGTGTGCAAGGAGGCACACCCCAGTGTGCATTTTCAGCGATGCACACCCCAGTGTGCAAGGATCCACACCTCAGTGTGCATCTTCAGTGAAGATGCACACTCCGATGTGCAAGGATGCACACTCCGATGCGCAAGGATGCACACACTAGTGTGCATCTTCAGTGTGCAAAGATGCAAACTCCAGTGTGCAAGGATGCACACCCCAGTGTTCAAGGATGCATACCCTAGTGTGCATCTTCAGTGTGCAAGGATGCACACCCCAGTGTGCAAGGATCCACACCGTGCAAGGATGTACACCCCATCTTTAGTGTGTAAGGATGTACACCTCAGTGCGGATCTTCAGTGTGCAAGGATGCACACCCCAATGTGCAAGGATACACTGTCAATGGTAACGATGCACAATTAGTGTGCAAGGATGCACAATGAGTATGCATTGAGAGAGCAAGAGAGAAAGAATAAAGGAAGACTAGTTTAGGTATTTCTATTTTTTTTTAAAAAGCAAAAGTTGGGGACAAGTCTGATATGTCCTCTGTGACAGAGGACCATATGATAAATAATTTGGTATCATTATACTTGTGTGGCAACTTTATTTTGTCAATATAATTTTGGGCAATAAATCCTTAAAGTAGAGGATTTTCATAATCTTCCCTAAACATTATACGTCTTTCCCTGGTAAATAAATAAAAGAAAAAAAAGTAAAAACAAAAGTGATATAGAGCTGCAATTCTCCATTAGTCGAGAACAATTACCAATTACCATTAAAAAAATTAAGAATATATTAATAAAAAAAACTAGTGATTTTCCTTTTATGGCATCTTCTTTTATCCTTTTATGGGTATGGGCAGGCAAGTTGGAGACTCACCTTCCATTAATGGGGTCATGGGATCCACCAACTCATCTACCGTAAAAAATCTACAAAATGAACTTAAAAGAGAACAGCAAATTGACAATGGAGATTAATACTACAATGCACATACAGATGAACACTTGAGCCCTTTATGGCTTGGAGTAAAGATTAAAATGCGTATATGAACACTCTCTTTAGTCTTTTCTGTTTGCTTTCCTTTTTCTTTGTTTCACTAAAAGGAGAGAAAGAAGCCTATATGACCCATCAAAGTACAGACTACCAGAGCAACGATTCCAAAAGGAAATATTGGGATTTAGCTCTATCACCGAAAGCTACAATTCAAAATCCAAACAATGAAAAGATCTGGCAAGTACAACCCAAAAATTTACAATTGTCTCTTACTCCACTTTATCCAAACCCAGAAGAAGCCAGCAGAGGAAAATCAATTGAACCACGTTATCTTTTCCAGTTTGCAACAGCAAGCCAGTCACCCACCCACCACCGAGTGGAAGATATGGGCAGACTCGAACTCCAAAGCAATTCCTTAATCATCTCTATGACTCCATTCTCAGAAAGAACCAGTGATAATTAAAGATTAAACGAGGGAAGAAAAGAGAAAAAGAAAAGAATGATTTTGACGTTAAGAGTTCCTCATTGGAGTGATAATCCTGAGTTTCCTTGAGCTGATTTTGCCAAGGCAACATGTTAAAATTTTAAAAGAAAAAATCTGGATCCTACCTTGTTCATCTTAAACACTGTATTTGTAAAATCATCAGCCTTTCACAAACATGAAATTTTGAGTTGGGTTTGCTAAATTATGTAATTTCCTCTCTCTCTCTCTCTCTCAAACATGAAATTTGAGTTGGGTTTTACTAAATTATGTGATCTCTCTCTCTCTCTCTCTCTCTCTCTCTCTCTCAAACATGAAATTTTGAATTGGGTTTTGCTAAATTATGTACTTTCCTCTCTCTCTCTCTCTCTCTCTCTCTCTCACACACACACAAAAACATGAAATTTTGTTGGGTTTTGCTAAATTATGTAATTTCCTCTCTCTCCTCTCTTCCATTGAAACAGAAAACTTAGATTTCGAAACTAGAATTAATTAACTTAAAAAAAAAAAAAAAAAAGAACAAATGGTCATCACTAACAGTACAGAGAACGACAACTAAACTCAGGAGTTTGAGCGGAAAACAACAAACCATGCTCAAAACGGTGGTGGTCTGGCCGTCGGAGCCCAGATGACATCCGAAGGGGGAAGGTGGCAGCTGTAGATGGACATGCCACATGACTCCGCTGGAGGAGGGTGACTTCCATCACCCCCACCGGAGCTCCCTGGAGGAGAATGACCGGTAGTATTATTAGAAACCGAATTGGGTGCTTCGCCTTCGATCGGTAAACGGTGATACGACGGGTTAGTAAACGACGTGGCGACAACAAAAACCGTCCCGGCGGCGAGCAGAGAACCAGCAACGAACCCTCCAAAGATCTGACCTTGTGGACCGGCAATCGAGATGGTAAACCCATTAGCCCAAGATGACGTCGGAGATGAAGACGATGACGGAGGAAGAAAGGTGGCAGAGATAGAGAGTAAATCAAATCTGCCATGAAAAGTAACATTAGGAACTGGGGTTGCAGAAGGTTGACGGAACGTGACATTAGCGACGCTGCCGGAGCCGGTGAGAACACAAAGTCCGATATTCCGTCGGCGAGCGTACTGAGCAATGGCGTCAACGATATCGATACCATCTGGGACTTCTAGAACATGTGGGCGCATTGCGCACTCGGTTTCTCTAGTAATGATGAGAGGGGGCTTGGGCTTGTTCTTGGAACCAGGTGGACGGCCTCTTGGGCGTCTGACTACTTCGATGGTGGCGCCGTCGCCGGTGCTGGCTAATTTGTTGATAATGGTGGTGGAGGAATTAACGCCGCCGCCACCTCTGCTGGCCACACCACCAGGTCCGCTACTTCGGCTTTCGTCTTCTTCTGAAGTGTGGCATTCTTGAGTGATCAGTTGAAGATTGTGGAGTTGTTGAAGCTTTTGGTGGTGGCGGTGGTGTTGGTGAAGCTTAACAAACATGTTATTACTACCACCACTTCCTTCTTCATAATCACCTTTCATAGATAGATGGGTATAGCAGCCTATTATCAAATTATAAAAAATATATATATAATAAGAACAAACAAATCAGAGATAGAGAGAGAAAGATTGGGTTTTGTAAAAAAAATTGGGTAGAGAGACAGGAGAGAGAGAGAGAGAGAGAGCATGGGAGGGGTTGTTATGCTTGGAAAGCAAGTAAAGATTAAAGAAGCAACTGGAGGTGCTGTGGGGTCCTCAGATGAGATGAAAGTTGAAACTTGAAAGATGAGAGAGAGAGAAATTTCAAGATCCTTTTTCGTTAGCTCAACCTTCACCGCCTTCTTCGACTTTTCAAAAGCTCTTTCTTTGAGCGAGTTTGAAACCGGGATGAGATAGTCTTTAGTCCGACCGAGTGGATTGACAATGACTCGTTGATGTTCTTGTTTGTTTTGGGTTTTAGGAAAACTCTTTTTCTCTCTACCTTTTTTTCTGTGTTCTATTGTTCTCTTCTGTTTTTTTCTCTATTTTATGTTAATCTTGTTTCTGTTTGCTTTTTTTATCTCCCTATCGAGTGGCTTGAGAGCATGTTTTCTAGAATTTTGTCTGAAATATTTGCTGCACCTGTGTTGAAATGCGTGTACCATACGTTACATTTCAGGCATGGTACTAGCATTTCAATACAAGGTGCAACAAATCGTCTAGGGTCCTAGACCAGACGAAATGCTCTCGCTTTATTTGATAAAAACTCAAATCTTAGCCACAATCACAGCCTTTGACGAAAATTGTTGGGAAAATTCAATGGTGTTGGGGTTTTAGTGATGTAAGGGCTCTTGGTGCCAACTTTTTCTTCAAACTTCAGTTTATTTATGATAATTTGTAAGAAAGTTTTCTCAAGTTTTTAGATGCATATATGATAACTTCAAATTCACTTTTAGGCTCTTCCAATCTCTCTCAAGAAATCAAAATTTGGTGTAGTGTGAATCTGTGCATGCCATGTATTCACAAATGTGCGCAGATAAACGCTACTCGATTTCAAAAAACCTTTTAAATAAATGGACGGGTGATGTACACCACATGTTTGTGGACACGTGATTATATGGACGCACGCTATAGCATCATCAGCTACGGTATCCAACATAGACTAACCTAGGTGTAGGCCACGTCGACGAAGAAAAATTTCTTTTATCTTAAACCATGAACAATTGCAGGGATGCAAGGCATATATATGAAATGTAAGGTAGGGAATCCATTTTCGAACCTTCGATTTTAAAAGAAATTAAAAAAGAAATAGAAATGAAATGAAATGAAATGATAAGTATTTTTCTTTTCTTTGATTAAGATGACACATAAAGCTAAAAAGAAAAAAGAAAAAAAAATCAAATTTTGATGACTTTCGATGATTTTTTAGTGAGTTTTTATATATTCCGACAAAATTGATTAACCGTCAAAAAAATAAAAGAAATCTCTATCTTTTTTAAAAGAAATGTTTTGATTCTAAAAGAGAAAATTTTGTAAGTTATTTTCTTTCGTGGTCTTTATTCCAAACTCTTTCTTTCTTTAATCAAATAAGAGAAAATGTTTTTTCCAACATTTTCTTTTCTTTTCTGTCAAAATCCGAGATTCCAAACACAACCTTAATAACTCTATAAAGCTTTAAATATTTTCTTAAATTTTGTTAAACTTCATAGTTCTTTACATCCTTTTCCTTTTAGGGCAGTCCTTTGTGCAACACCAAATTCGAGAGCATGTAGAGAATGTTATCATGCATTTTCTTTATTTCATCTCTTTTAAAAATACAAAATAAGTGTTGATTATTGTAATGTTATACCCGAACCTTGTATTCATGAGAACATAGTGTAAAGGATCGGATCTCCGATTCCGAGTTGGATCGGATGATCTAACTGGGGATTCAACTGGGACGATATCTGAGACGGAACCGATCCTTATTTGATGCTAAATACATTGAATCGGTCCGATCCCGATACAGATCGAGCAATCCAACTCGGGATCGGCGAATCGGATAGACAGATCAGATAAGTTGGGTATTTAAAAAAAAATTTAATTGATTTAATATCGTCCGACTCGGTCCGATCCTGAGTTGGATTAACGATCCAACTTGAGATCGGACCGGGACGATACCCGAGTCAGAACCGAGTTTAAACACTATGCATGGAAAGATGAATGTTAACAAAATTGGACCCACTAGTTAGTTGAACCAAAAAATAATAATTTCCAATTCTTAAATACCCCCTAAGAACTGTTTGGTAGTGAAGACCAGTGTTTGTAAAGAAAACCATCGGACCGTTTGATTCAGTTTTTTTTTTTTTTTTTTTTTAAATAAGCCTAGGATTGTCAACGAATTAAATTAAATGTTAATCTTAAAATTAATAATATTTTAATGCTAATCTTTTAAATTAAATGATTTGGAATTAGGATACCCTTTATTATACAAGTTATATATTTTTAATGTAAAACCAGTCAAAAAGGTTGGACCAAAGAACCGGTATTTGTTCTCCTTTTTTTGGGTTCTAACAAAATTGAAAAATATACCAAAACTCGTGAGGAGGTAATGTACCACATTCTTTATATATGACTTCTTTTACTTTTTTAGAAAACAAAGATTTTCATATTTAATTACAAGAAGCTTTTTAGTCTATAAAAGGAAAGAAAAAACTAGCACATCTTTATTTGAATGTTTAATACAACTAAGCATTAAGCTTACTTAACTACCATTACAGAAGGACGAAGATCTTTTGAGATTCTAGGTTGTGTGAACCTTACACGAGGTTAATTGATATCTATCTCCAGGTGGCCTCAATACAAAAAGAAGGTGTAAGTCCTCTGTTAGATAAACATTGTGCGGGTGATCTGTGGTGTGAAACATCAACGAGGGCAAAATTATACCCTCATAAAAGTACAACGGGTAACAGGCCACCTACACAGGAATTATCTCACTCATAGAGGATCCTCTCCCGTATAAAAGGTGATTGACATTTTCAAAACCGTAAGAGACTTGTTATAAACTTGAAGTTAGCATTTACTTTGATCGCCTTCTATTTTAATTGGTGATGGCGATCCTTTTTATTGAGTCCGTATTCTACAACAACTGGTGCAGCCGCCCGCTCTGGACGGTGTAGCCACCTCATCTGCTGACTTCTACCCTCTTCTGATTGACTGATATGCAAGACAAATCTTCAAACGAACTTACCCATAAAACAGGTAAAAATAAGGTGGACGTGTTCAATGCATTCAGTCACAATCTGTTACATTCATATAATCTCTAAAACCGGAAGGATTGCTGATGAACAAATTCAAAGCTACTAAATAAGGAACTTTTGATTCTTTTTCCTCGTGCTCGCTTGGAAGAGTTGAACTATAATATTACCTCTTTCAAACATATAATAGAGCGGTAGATACGGATCAAAAGAGTGTGATCGATGCATGAAACTGTGGAAATCAAAGAACAATCGAACCAGTACGTTGTTTGGACTTTTCTTGCTAAACGACCCATCTATCAATTCCCAAAAACATATTCTCGATAACAACACAAATTCTGTCTCTATTGAACCAACCGAATAAAAAAAAGAAAAAGAAGAAGAAGATAAGTTCCCGCAAATAGCAATGCCTAGCTATCACTATGTCACAACCGACAAATAAGTGAAGACAGTTGTAAATTTAGGGTTACAACTGCGTTGGATTGAGTGGCTCTTTCACTTTGGTCTACAAACAATGACTCAGAATTCATCATCATAAGAGGATTTAGAGGCAATCCGGCTCCGATTTTGGACCGGATTGCCTGTGAGCCATCAAACAGGCAATCCGGCTCCGGTTTAGAGAACAGGTTGGTTCACCATCTGCATCAACCAATCTATGTTAGAGTGCCACGTTTGCTTTTAAGATCTTTCTTTCGATTTGGCTGCTTTTGGTTCGACTTGTGCTTTTAGATAAGTACTTGTTGGATAAGTGACTCAATAGAAACATTTATCCACAATATCAATGAGTTGCTTAGTTTCAAAAAATAAAAAAATATTTAATAATAATTAGAATAACTTAAATACATTAACAAGACAAATGCAAAGAAATTATTTTAAAATTTAAAGATAAAAATGTTATTTTCAAAATGTTGGGTTATAAGTGTTATTTTCAAAGTATCTTTCAACTTTTTTCTTTATTTCTTTTTTTAGGCTGCTTTCGGTTTGACTTGTGCTTTGGGATAAGTACTCATTGGATAATAAGTGACTCAATAAAATATTTATCCACAATATCAAAAAAGTTGTTTGGTTTAAAAAAAAATATATATATTTGATAATAATTAGGACAACTTAAATACATTGTCAAGACAAATTTATAAAAATTATTTTAAAATTTAAGGATAAAAATATAATTTTCAAAATATTTAATATTGTGTTCAAGGTTATAAGTGTTATTTTTAAAGTATAATTAATATTTAAAAACAACTTCCTTTATAAGTGGTAAGGAGAAGGTGTTGAGAACAACTCTTTATGCTATTTTTCTCTATTGTTTATGAGTAAGAACTTACCCATTTATCGTTACCAAACACATCCAATAAACACTTAATTAACCACTACCAAATGCAACCTTAATTTTTCTTAATTAAGGTCATGGAAAGTACATAGTTCCATTGATTTTAAGAAATTCCTTATGAGGGAAAATAATTTTATACTCCAAAAAGGTACACTGATACCATTCTAGGTAGGACCTGTTAGATTTGGCAATAACTAGAACCCATGCATGCCTGTAAGACCAACATGCCCTATTGTGGATGGTGTGAGGGCATATACTGAATGGGGTACAAATGCTTCGTCTAATATGAAAGTTTATACCTATATATGTATTTGTATATGTATATGTTTTTGTACATATAAATATATATTTATATGTGTATGTATGTGTATTTATTACATAAAATAACTTTAATTTTTTCAAATCAAACCAAAAAAAAACTAAATTTCCAGTTTTCATTTCAGTTTGGTTCGATTTTCGATTTTTGTAAATGTAGTTTGGTTTAGTTCAATAAATCTTGGATTGGTTTGGCCATTTTTGATGGATGGTAGGTCACCCGTGGCTAAGGTTTCTGCAATGAGAAAAATGAATTTAGGGTTATGGGAGAGCTAAGGTTTTGTGGAAGTTCTCTGCAAAGAGAGGAGAGAAAAAAATTACGAAGTGAGAGCGGGAACTAGTGCTTTTATAGTGGGCCTCCTCATAATTTTTATCTCTAATTTTTTTATTGATATTATTTTTTTCGAGCGGGACAACAAAAACAACTTTAGAGGGGAATTATTTTTTTTGATAGAGGATAATTTATAATATATTACGAAAACATGGGAGTCATTAACATTTAAAAAAAAAAAAATTGAATGTGGTCAATTACCCCCTCTCGCCTCGTGATTGCATTGATGCCAAAAATCAGAATGATTGGATCATTTTTATCTATTTGATTTTCATATTTTTGCTTCTTTAAACTTCTGTAGTGATATTCCATCCCAAAAAAGAACATTATGAAATCAAATGGTTAAACAATTTGAAGCTAATTTTTGGTGCAATTCTCTATATTGTAAGTCTACATTCTTTCTTTCTTTATGATAGAGAGATACACAACTATGCTTATGGAAGTCAAGAGAGGAAATTCAAAAGCGAATAATGACTATAAATATATCTAAGTAACAACAAACAAACATAGACAAATTCAAAGAAAATAGAGGCAAACTAACTTTAAAATCTCTTAAATTCCCATATAAATCCAGACAAAGCCCATAATCCATAGCCAAGAACATGAAAGCCAAGAGGCCCATGACAAAGGGCTATTATTAAACTGCATTGCAAGTCTACGAAGGAATCTTCAAGGGCTAGTGGTTGGAGGGGGTGACGTGAAATTACTACTGGTATGGCGGGAATTGAGGGCAAAGGAGTCAATGTTGGGTTTAGTAAAGTGGGTATAACATGCAAGGTTGGTGCAGGGGGTGGAGCCACCGAGCCACTGGTTCCAGCGGTGTCTAAAAGACGGCGAGCTGCTAGGCTTATATGGATGCTCAAAATCGACGATAACAAAAACAAAGTAAAGATGAATTTGTTGCAAGGAGCCATTCCTCAATGAGATGAAGGATTTTCAATGTTTTGATCAAGAGTACTGCAAACAACTTCAAAGAGTTGGCCAAAGGAGAAGCCTCAAGTTTTGTGTTTTGGATGTGAGAACCAAGGCCTAGACTTAGGCTTTTTTGTAGCCCATAGGTTTCAGTTGGTGAAGGGGTCCAGGCATAAATTTTTTTTCCCGAGTTGGGTTCTCTTTCTAGCATTATCTTAAATAATGTTACAAGTAGATATTTTGCCTCACTTGGTAATTTTAATCATAGCCAGACAACTTATTTGTTTAGCTATACCTGAGTCTGAGTCAGTTTGGTTGCGAGCGAGTCTTTGACAATGGCTGAAGGTTGCTATTACCAAAAAAAAAAAAAAAAAAAGAAAGTTTATTAGGGTTGGTTACTGGTTAGGGATTTAAATAATGTAAAAAGTGGATATTTTGCCATATTTGAAACATTTAACCATAGGCAAGCAACTTATTTGTTTAGCCATACCTGAATCAGTTTGATTGTGAGTCTTGTGATAATAACAAAATTGGTGGAACAATGATTGAAGTTTGTAAGGGCTGGATGGCCTTGTTCTTATTCATTTAAACCTAACCACTGTCCAGCATGGTTCCACGGACCAGTCTGAGCCAGTCTGGACTGGCCGGTCTGTACCAGGCCCGGACCTCAACGGTGTGGTCCCTACCCGTGATACAAACAATTGTATTGCGGGGTTATGGACTAGCAGTCTGGCTACCGGTATAGTCGGCCCAGAGACTGGTTCTGGTGGCCCGATTGTCCAGCAACCAATATCGCCGATCCGGCATCCCGACGGCTGGAACCACTGATACCTCCGGCTCGACGACCAATACTGCCAGTCCGATATACTGGGAGGAGAAAGGCCAGAGCCTGGCCCAAGTATTTTATGGGTTTAAAGTTAACCCTAACTCATCCCAAGCCCAAAAAAGTTAGGCTAGCTCGGCCGAACCCAAATTGCAGTTTCGGTTCGGTTTGAGTCTAGTTCAGATCGGGTTAATACAATGTCTTTTAGAATTACATTATATTTATAAAATATTATAATTTATATATCATATATATAGAGACAATAATTCGGTTTAAATCGATTCGTATAGAATCTTATATATTATAGTTTGGGTTTCGGTTGTGTTCGATTTAATCGAGACTTCAACCCAAGAACCAAACCAATCTAATTCGATTTTAAAATTTCAAAATTAAAACCGAATCAAATATCTAGAAACCCAACCCAAACTGAACTGAAGTGGGTTTGGATCGGTTCAGTTTTAAGTTTAACCAACCCAAGTTTCACCCTTTACCAACTAGCTAGTATTCTTTCTAACTACCAACTTGCCTACATTATTATCAAGCCGGGCAACAGATCCAGCCACTCTCTATCGATACTTATAAAGAACCTAAATATGGGTTCTCATGCCTCTTAGAAGCTATATATTCCTGGTCATCTATGTTTTATTTATTTATTTTATTGTTCTTTTTTTTTTTACCTTTAAAAAAAAGGTAGAAAAAAAAATGATGAAAAAAAAGGAAAACGAAAAGATAATAAAGTCCATTCCATAATTATACCTAAATAACATCAAATGAATCAACTGTAATTCCCTAATAATACAAATAAGAGCAAATGAGCTAATATGGTTCCCACACAAAAGGAAAATGAAAGAACACGGAACTGGAAGTCTCCTAAACTCCCACATAGATCCGAACAAGGTCATACATAACACACGGCCAAAGAACAACAACGTCCGTGAAGAGACCATTCCATATAAACTGCATGGGACTCTACTAAAGTATTATATCAATGCCTACTAGTCTATTAAACTTGAACAGATCAAGGGCTAGTGGTTGAAGGTGGTGGGGAGAGGAAAGGGATTGATGGAAGTGTAGTTGGGATGGTGGGAATTGAGGGGATGGTTGGAATTGAGGGGAAGGTCGGCAACGGCATTGTCATGGGCAGCGGAGGCAATGCAACCTTTGGAATGGAAGGCATGGTGGGCACAGTAGGGAATGGAGGCACTGTGGGCTTAGATAAAGAAGGTAATTGAGCACTAGGCAAGGGTGGCAATGTGGGTTTTGACAGAGTTGGGAGCGTGGGCAAAGTCGTCAATTGGGTAGTACTAAGCAGAGGTGGTAGTGTGGGATTAGGCAAAGTTGGAATTGAAGGCAAAGTAGGCAATTGGGTAGTACTAGGCAGAGGTGGTAGTGTGGGCTTAGGCAAAGTTGGAGTTGAAGGCAAAGAAGGCAATGGCAAAGTAGGCACAACAGGCAAGGTTGGTACAGGCGGTGGAGTCGACAGCTCTGAAGTGTCCAGAAGGCGGCGAGCTGCTAAGCTTGTATCAAGGCTTGATGAAGATAACACAACGAACAATGATAAGATGAACCAACTGCTAGAAGCCATATCTCTTTATATGTAAGCTTTCAAATGTGTTGATCAAAGAGAAAGAAGAACTGGGATTATTGGGCTAAAAGGGATGTACTGAAGGGTGAATTGAGTGAAGGGATGAAGGCCTAGTCTTGGATTTTGATAGCTAGAGACATAGGTAGGGGTAAGGAGTACCGAGTCGTTTTGGTTGGTAATTGGATGTTCTAGTATGGTTCGAGAAAGCAAGAAAAGTTTTTAAGTTGTGTTGTTAGTTCATCTCCCCATCCATCTTTTGCCAAAATGTTAAATATGTTTGTGGTTTACGTCTTTACGCAACGAGTTGCTACGTACTTCAGGGATCCATATAACTGGTCAAAATAACTATTATTCTCCTTGTTCTGTCCAATTTCTGAGCTGTAGCTGTTGGGTCAGCTAACTTTTCAGTTTATATTTTTCTTTATCAAGGGAATAATCCTTAACTGAACATTTTAATATCTTTTAGACGGCTTACTATGACCCTATAGATTAAGGAGCTTGAGTCATTCGGCTATGTATAGGTGCACATCAAGCAGGTATTGTAAGCTTTATTTATATAATAGCATAAATCTGAAGAGGGGTCATTTTATTTAGTATTGATGTTGTTCAAAATCCATGTAAATTTTAATTTAATTAAGATTTATTGAGATTCTGAAAATTAATGGGTTAGGTTCTAATGGGATTATTTAATACACAATTTATGAGATATATTTTGGAAAAAAAAAATCATGTATCACGACCATATCTTTGGTCCTAATCTCTTATTATTTTTTATTTAGAAAATTGTAGTAGGATTTGATGAATTCAAATATTTATGCAAAAATTTTAATGGTATTTACTGTAAAAGGCCATGAGATCCTTTTAGCATATTATTTTAATTTCTTTTAATTTGAAGATTATCTTTTATTTTTATGATGCTAGATTTAATTAAAATGAACCCAATCATTAACGTAAGTTCCATTATGGGTTACAAATTTTGATTAATAGAATTTGGATCAGATTTTTTACTATGCCTCTATGATAGACCTAATTAAATTAACTTAAAAAACAAATTATTATCTTGGATATTTAATATAAGACAGATACATAGTTTTTTTTAGACCTTTATATTTGAATTTGAGTCCCATTTTTTTAATTAAATGTGTATCCATAATATATATATATATATATATATATATATATATAGAATTTGGACCAAAATTCAATTAATCTAAAGATTGGGTAATTGCGGTAATTCTGTTTACAAATTTTCAAAAGGACTGTTTTGATAATTTTTTTTTTATCATAATGATGTCATTTGAAGGTGATAGGACATCAAATATCTTAGCAGTGGTGGC
>JAUPMG010077207.1:0-12964 GCA_031762675.1 Pachysandra terminalis
ATAAATTATCATAAGAGACAAAGTTAGAAATAGGATGAGAAGTAGTACAAGAACGTTTACCCTTCCGGAGAGCAATCAGAAGGTCTAAATCTCTCTGTTCTGAAGGAGAGGATGGTGGAGCCAAGACGCGGAAGGCGGTGGCAAAGCAGCGGAGACTGGTATAATCTCTGGGGGCGAGCAACGAGTATAAAACTGCAAATCAGGTCGAGACAAACGGGTTGGAATATCAGGGATAGGTGGAGCTGTAGTGGAGACAACTGGGACGGGCAGAGGTGTGGGTAGCATAAAATCTGGATCAATAGCAGGATGTGACTCAGAATAAAAGGGGGTAGACTCAAAGAAGGTGACATCGGCAGATACAAAGTATCGGTGGAGAGGACTATAACACTGGTACCCTTTTTGGGTCCAAGAGTATCCCAAGAAAATGCATCGAGGATCTAATTTGTCAGTGCCCGGGGACAACTGATGGAAAAAGCATACACACCCGAAAACACGAGGAGCCATCGGGAAGAGCGACTCATTAGGAAACAAAGTAGAATGAGGTGTGTCCACTAAGAATAGAAGATGGCATATGGTTAATTAAATGACAGGCAGTAAGGACAGCATCCCCCAAAAAAATTATTGGAACACACATTTCAAACAACAAGGTGCATGTGACTTCTAGTAAATGTCTGTTCTTTCGCTCTGCAACATCATTTTGTTGTGGTGTGTGAACATAGGAAGACTGATGGAGCATGCCAGAGTGTGCCATATAAGTGCTGAAAGGATCAGAGAAATATTCTCGTGCATTATCACTTCGAAGGGTATGAATAGAGCAATCAAATTGAGTTTTAATTTCTACACAAAATGTGAAAAGATAGAAAATAATTCGGAATGATTTTTCATTAAGTAAAGCCAAGTTATTCGAGAATAATCATCGACAAAGGTAACAAAATACCAATACCCCTTTTTTGAGGTTATACGGTGAGGGCCCCATACTTCGGAGTGGACTAACTGAAAGGGACTAGGCGCCCGTTTATTGACTCGGGGGGCAAATTGAACACGATTATGCTTTCCCAACTGATATGACTCACACTCTAAAGATGTTAAGGAATGTAAACTAGGAACTAAAAGCTTCAAATTAGCTAAGGACGGGTGACCAAGGCGGCAATGGATCTGATGAGGATATATTGTAGAGGACAGGCAGTGGGGGATGGAGTGACAGGATTGCCATCAAAGTAGTAGAGACCATTAGACTCATGCCCGACGCCAATCGTCTTCCAGGTCGTCAGATCCTAAATAAGAACAGAATTAGGAAAAAAAGAGACAACAGTTAAGATCCTTAGTCAATTTACCAACAAATATTAAATTAAATGAAGAACGTGGTAAATACAAAACAGATGACAAGGATAAAGATGAAGAGGGTTGGGCAGTCCCGATTCCTTCAACAGGAGTAGACGACCCATCTGCTAAAGTAACTGGGGGAAGGGATGATGACAACTGGAGAGATGTAAAAAGACTAGATATACCTGTCAAGTGGTTAGTAGTTGCAGAGTCAATTATCCATGGGAAAGAACCAGAAGCTATACAAGAAGTAGGTGTACCTCTCGGTGCTAGGGAAGTAGACAGAGTAGAGGCCTGGTGAGATGCCTATAGCTGAAGAAGATGAGAGTATTCCTCTCGAGAAACAGTAACAGTATTACAACAACCAGAGCAGAAGAGTATCCAGGGTCACAAACAACAGCATTCGCAACCTGAGAAGGACGTCCATGGAGTTTCTAGCATGTTTCCTTGCTATGCCCATCCCGGCCGAAAAAAGGGCACTGTCTGGTTTGACCACTACCATGTCCGGTGCGGCCGCCACGAGATCCCCCGCCGTGTCCTCCACGGGTGGAACCACCCCTACCAAAAACTGGTGGAGGGGTCTGAGTAACAAGTGCAGAATGATCAACAACCGGAGGAGGCGAGGGTGGCTTGCGGGGGGTGCTCCGTAGAACACGCTGATAGGTCTCTGCAAAAGAGGGAAGAGTAGCACTACCAAGTATTTGAGATCGAATCGGCTCATATTTAGATTTCAGACTGGCGAGAAATTTCATAACCAACATTTGTTCCCTCTATTTCTGTTGTTCTTGAACACTGGTAGTCAATAGCATAACGTTATTCAACTCATGTAACCTTTTAAGAGCAGCAATGTACGCTGTAACGGACAAATCGGTCTGCTGCAGCTTGAAATACTGAAAGGAGAGATCATACATGCAAGCCAAATTGCTAGAATTAAGGAGGTGGACATGCTCCCAAATCTCCTTACACGTGCCCAGATGATTGCCTATATCCGCAATCTCCGATTCCATAGAGTTCCATAGAACAGTAACAATCTGAGCATCTAACTGTTTCCATGCCTTAATGGCTTTTTCATCATCGGATGGAGCAGAATCAGTGAGATGCCCGTCATGGCCAAAGCCAGTAAGGGCCATGGTAATGGAATTGGACCATTGAAGGAAGTTGTTACCATTCAACTTCCGTGTGGTGAGTTGGGTGATAGTCTTGGACTCCATAAGTGAACACAAGAAATTCAAACAGATCTGAGAAAATAAGGGTTGTGACTAGGTTTAGAGAAAAGAGGTGCTGCGGCTAGGTTTAGAGAACCTGCAGAACAGATCTGCGGCTAGGGTTAGAGAAAAGAAGGGCTGCGGCTAGGGTTAGAGAACCTGCAAAACAGATCTGCAGCTAGGGTTAGAAAAAAAAAGCAATCCTAGAAAAATATAATATAATATAAGATCTGAAAACCCTAGAACAGTACTCGTGAACAGTAACCTCGTGAACAGTTCTCGTGAACAGTAAGCAAGCCCAGAGTTGGGAGGCTTAGTACTCGTGAACAGTACCCTCGTGAACAGTAAGCAATCCCAGAGATGGGAAGCTCTGATACCATGTAAATATGAAGAATGAATAATTATATTCAGCTTTCTTGTGGATAAAGAATACGAGGAGCCTATTTATAGGTTAGCACTTAACCTATATTTCTAACACTTAACCAATGTGGGACAACCATATAGACACTTTACATATTTACCCTTTAACACCATTCTTCTCTATTGCCATGATCAAGGCCATAGCCTCCTTCTCTATACCTTCACATGACATTCCCATGACTTTACTACATTCCATGTTTCTTTCCAATACCCACCTTGAAACCCCTTCAACTGAATCGGCCCCTTCATTGTCTTGTTTCTCTGAGATCCTTAAATTGTTTATCCAGTCGGTTCCCCCAATTTTTTGATTATCTCTTCCAATTTTCTCCACCCGAACACCTAGAATTTGAGCATCATCTTCCGGTAGTATAACATCTATAATGGTTCCGACACCAGAACTTTGCCTTCCTCTACTACATCCACTGATAATGCAATATCCTTACCCCAATCGTAGGTCACCACTTCCGGCACAATTGTAATTCTCAAGTCTTCTGAACCCTCAACCTTTTGATCTCCTTCGATCCTTACCAGTTCGCTACAATCGCCCCTATTGCCCGAGATATTCTTCTCAAGGTCCAGACCAGAAGAAAAGATAGATGGAGATGTGAAAGGAGGATTCACAAAGCGAGAAAGAGGAATGGACTCAATGGAGTGCAAAGGAGAGGAGTGAACATCTGAAGATAGCTTAAGGTGTTTTACTGGAGACATAAATTTGCGATGAGACTACACCTGGGTGAATTCGTCTTCTCTAGATACAAAGAAAACAGACTGCTACATGAAGAAGATCTTGGTGCTTGGGCTTCAACATCACCCTGATTTCCAGTATTATCAATCAGATCAGATTCTTCAATGTATTTCGTCAAAATTTCCACTAAATCAAGACCCTAACATTTCCAATCCAATCAGACATCTAAAAGAAACCAGCCGACTTCTGGTGATCTACCGTCTCCATCCGAAAGTTTACGTTTAACCAACATCCATCATCCCAAGATGCACTAGAATGGAAGAAAGAACACTTTTGATCGAAGTAATCTTACCTCCCCAAGATTGAAGCTTATTCTTCCAATTTTCAATTCTTGCCCGAATTTTCTTTGTGATACCCAACACAAAAATCTTCTTACATCTTCCTTTAAAAAGAGGAACGCCCAAATAATCCATTGGGAAGCATTTATTACAAAAACCAGAAACCAAAGCAATCATAGCATTACAATAACTGGCCATATTCCTTGAAGTTATATAACAGCTCTTCCCTTTGTTAACCTTTTACCCATATGCTAATCCACAAGCATCTAACAACTATATTAAAGTTGAAACTGAACTAGGCTTCCCATTCAAGAAAATGAACACATCATCTGCAAAGAGAGTGAGTAAATCGGAATAGCATCTCGAGCCTGGTTGAAAAGACCAATTTTCCTATCTTGAAAAGCCTTACTTAAGTTTATACTGAAAACCTCTTTAACAATGTTAAACAAGGAGGGAGATATTGGATCCCCTTGTCCCAACCCTCTAGATGATTTAAAAAAAACCATGAAGAACCCCATGAGTAATCAAAGTATACCAAAAGTTACCAAGGCACTATTTAATCAGATTACACCATTCAGGAGAAAAACCAAACTTCTAAAGAACTTCAAATAAGAAATCCCACTCAAGCCTATCATAAGCTTTCATCATTATCAAGTTTCACAAGTACATTGCCTCCAAAGCATTTCCTATCAATTTCTGAGACCATTTCTTGGGCAATAGAAATATTGTCATGGATAGATCAACCTTTGATAAAAGCTCCTTGTTCATCCGAAGTCAAAAGAAGAAGAGCTTTAGATAATTTATCATTAAGAATCCTGAAGATTATCTTATAAGGAAAACTGCATAAGCTAATCGGTTTAAAATCTGCAAATGTATCTATCTTTTTGACTTTTGGAATGAGAGCCAAATAGGAAGAGGTAAACATGAGGAAGGTCAGCACCTCTAAAAAAGTCTTGGAAAGCCAAGACCACATCCATTCTAATAATGTCCCAACATTTCATGAAGAAATAGCCAGTAAAACAATTAGGTCTGGGTACACTATCCGGGTCCATTGAGAGGACCACCTTGGTAATATCACATGAGGAAGGAACTTCACACATATTTCTATTAATGTCTTCAGTAATCAAAGAAGGGATACAATCCAGCAATGAAGATTCTGATACATGAAACTTAGAGGATAGAAGATTTCAATAATAGGATTAAATATCCTTCCGAATGAGAGAAATATCATCAGATAACTCATCATTAAGTAGTTGGATGTGCATCATAGAATTGAACCTTTGGCGATCCTTAATATTAGCATGAAAGAACTTGGTGTTGCGACCGCCCTTCAACCATTTAAGGTGAGACTTTTCTCGAAGAAACATTTCTTCACCTGCTAGCAATTTTTGATGTTGAACTTTTTGAGCAAGCAACTCCTAGTATATATGATCATTCTATCCTATCTGGAGCTGGTGTTCAAACATTGTACTAGCATCTTCAGAATTTTTTATATTTTGAAAAATATTGCTGAATATACTGTGATTCCACTCCTTAAGAGCATTCTTTAATTTCTTAAGCTTGAGATGTAAATGGATAAGGGGAGGACCTGCAACAAACTCATCCTACACTCCATGTACAAAGCTCATAAAATCCGAATGATTGGTCCACGTCCTCAGAAATCTAGAAGGTTTCGGACCAGATATATCTTGGGAAGTCATAGAAATAAAAAGAGGACAGTGATCAGAATATACCCGAGGTAGATGAGAAATTTTGATAGATGGCCAAGAATTAATAGCAGAGGCATTCAAAAGAATTCTGTCCAAACTTTCCCAAAGTCTCTTTGCACCTTGCTAATTATTGCAGCAGGTGTATTTATTACCCATAGAACCCAAGGCATCCAAACCAGCAGAATAAATGAAATTATTAAAATCCATCATTGCACGTGGATCTGGGATAGTACCACCCAACTTCTCATCAATTGAGGATATCATATTAAAATCACCACCCGCAATCCAAGGGCAATTAATGGATGATGCAAAATAAAGAAGAGAGTCCCAACGCTGTCTGCGATCTTATAAAGAGCATTTTGCATATACAATTGCAACCACATATTCAAGATCAGAATTGTTGTTTCTCACCTTAACTGAAACTGATTGAGAGCATGCTACTACAAAGGAAACCAAAATATTCTCATGCCATAACAACCAAATTTTATTATTGATCTCTCGTTCCAGAAAACCTTTAAAGTTCAGTTTTCTAGCCAACTTAGGAAGTTCAGAACTGTCCAACATAAGTTCCAATAAAGCCAGGAAAGAAGCCTTATTTTGAGAACAAATATGCTTCAAATGAAGTCTTGATTCAGGGTTAGCAATCCCCCTCATGTTCCATATCAAGTAACTTATCATTAAGATGAATGAGAATTAGTTGAGGACCTCACATAAGATCTGGTCACAACACCAGCAACCACATTAGCTTTGTGTTTTCTTGTGAAAACAACAACAATGGTTTCACCATGATTTTTTTTTTAATTAATACCCTCTAATCTAAATTAGGCCTCGAAGCACTCTAACGGTGAGAGGGGGGTTGAGGTAGTGACCTCGACCTGTATATTAAAAAGAGTAATAAATACATGCGGAGAGGGGGAGGGGACATAATGAACCTTACCCCAAAGCAAATGCATGTGAAGAGAGTTGATAATCAAATAATGCATGAAAGGAACTCCTTATTTTGGGAGTTCTCTTAGGAATAGGGCTTTTTATTGTTTAAATTACATAAACAATATTTCTTTATCTATACTCAATTGTTTTAGAGTACTATCTTCTATATAAAACTGGATCAAACGAGAAAAAGGAATTAAATTTTTTTTAGTTATACATTTAATTATTATTTTGAATGAAAAAATAATTAAATATTTTTTGAGAAAAATTAAAATGACAAACATCTGTAGATCTGGTGTCGTTGTATAGCATATATTAATTTCAAATGATTTAGTTAATACTTCAAAGTAAAAATGAAAAATAAGTGTGTACCTCAAAAATTGGTTTCCCATGGCTTGAAAAACCTCTAGATCTTCAATAGAAGATGGAGAGGAAGCAAATCTAAGTGAAAAGATATAAAAATGGTAGGAGAAGTGGTTTTTGGAAGAGAAAATAGCCTTTCTCAAACTTTCGAACGCATTATCATCAAAATAAATGAGATTTCATTCGACATGTCCCATATATTGACTAATGTCGCACTTGTGAAGCCACACGTGCAACAGTTTTCTTTGTCGCCGATATGTCCTGAAATGTCGAGGCAATATTGTCGGTATGGTGGAAAAAGTGGCTCAAGCGGCTTCTACCATAGTTTCATGTCCCCCACCCCCTGATAGCGATATGTTGGTGACATGTTGATATGTTGCGACATTTAAAATGCTGCTTGTAACCCCCCTTATACAAGAAAACCCAAAATTCCTAAAGCATCCCCAAAGCTTCTAAAAATAATTAATATGACCCCTACACAAACAAATAACAGAAAACCCTCTATCACATTTTCTAGATAGAACTTACGTGAGACCATAAAAAATGACAGAGCCATTAACAAAGAAAATTTTCATAATAGACTCAAAATTAACTTGACACAAAATATCTGACAACATAAAAAAGTTGGACTGCCATAGTGGGTTTTCAGCCAACCATAATTTGTATTTTAATATTTTATTTATTTTTACATCATTCTCCCCCATTTAACATAACTTGCCTCCATGCAAGATGTTGCTTTGGAAGCTTGGTACATTTAAGCATCTATCTCCATGAACTCCCTTTCGTGTATCCACAAGTTTTTGACTCAGATTTTCCAATCCATTTGACAAGATACCAATAATATATACCAGCTCTAGTTCCGATTTCCCGCACTTGGATCGCCTTTTCAATCTTCTCTTTGGCTTTATTGGGAACCTTCTCATATAACTTCTCTCCAGTAGATTCTATTTCATGCTCAATATCACCATGATAACTGTAGGAAGCAGCCACATTAAAGATACGTTATATGTCAAGATTGTTAAGAAGTTCAACTTTTTAAGCATTCTTTCCAAACTTCCAGGTTATATTGTATTGCCCCATTTTCTTGCTCTTCAATTTATGATAAGTACTAGTGGGGAATTGTTCCTTTCAAAGAAATACCATGCCCAGTCTCCAACCTGATATTCCTTGTATCTCCACTGATTCACTTGCTTCATTATATTGTTTGTTTGATTCAATCAACCCTTGATGAGTCTGTTCTTGAATACCCTTTGGATTTTCAGCATATGCAATGGCATCTTCACTAACACGTGGCTGATCTGATTTGTCCAAAAGGTCAACAACCTGATCTCGATTTCGTCCATATAAAAGGGCTTGTGCCCTGTGGACCTGTTCAAAGCTGTTAAAAGCAAACTGAGCTTGTGCCAAATTTATCTCATTGTCGAATATTTTCCTTTGCAACACAATGCAGCAAGTTTCCCAAACTCTGATTCACAACCTGTATGACCATCTGTCTGAGGATTATAAGCGCTGTTGTGCCATGATTTAGTAGATAAAAGCTTCCACGAGGTCCTCCAAAAGTGACTGAAAAATCTCATCTCTTTCAGATGTGATACTCTTTGGAATCCCGTGGAGTTGCATCACTTCTTAGAAAACAGATTTGCCATTTGAGTAGCATCTAAATTCTTCACACAGGCAATGTAGTGTGCCATTTTAGGGAAACGGTTAACAGCAACAAATATTGAATCCATACCTCCTTCTGTAGAAGAAATGGAATAGACATTGCCCTATATAGAATCAATTCAGAAATACAAGCATCCTAGTTGGTCTTATGAAATTTAGTTTACTATTTATGTCAGAGATTAGTGCAAATGCGAATTTGCAGAATGTTTCAGTCTTTCTGTACAATTAATTGATAGCAATTGCAGCAGTGTTTATAAGCAGTGCAGAAATACAAGAGCATCCTAGTTGGTTTCTAAAGCTTGGTAATCTTTTATCATTTTTTGTTTGTGACAGATTAGTGAAAACACAAATTCGCCAAAAGTTTCAGTTTCTGTATAATGTATGAATTGACATTGTAACTATGGAAGGTAGCAATTCAAAAATACAGGCGTTCTGGTTGGGTTCTATGATATGCACTGAAGCTTGGTTTGTCTTCAAGTGGCTCAAGCACAACTAATTCAACTTAACCCTCCAGCCTGGCTGTATGAGTAACAATATCATTACCAAGTCAATTCGACTATCCAGCTTAGTTAATATATGGTTTTACATTATTCGATTTTTTGAATGCCAATGCACTTTGGCATACTATTTATCGATGAGCAGTGATGGGCTAATGGAACAGTTAGCTCTTATTCACTAGTCATCAATTACTAATATGATATGTGGTATGAGGGAGATAGACTGTTTTGATTTCCAGTTTTCTTGCTTGAAACTTAATAGTTAGAAAATAACAAACCGAAAAATAAATGGAAGAAAATATTTTGAAAACACCGGAACTGGTTGCTGTCTACAGTTCGCCACTTGGAGTTATTTCATTGGCTTTCAGAATCTAAAGGTGACAAATTTCTCACACCATCATTTTCATTTATTGATATTGGCTGTGTCGTGCTCCATTAAATTACAGACAGGGAATTACATGGCAAGTATTATCTTGATAATTTATTTGGTCCTTTGTTTCAGTTTCTAGTATTTTTTCTAATATCTGATACCTAAAACCAATCCTTTTTGGAGTTTTGTCTGCTCATCTTGTTTTAGTTTCACATGCCAGGTCATGGTGGGAACATTGCATGCTTATAGGTTGTTGATTCGTGATTTCCTTTAGATTTGCATCATGCATAGTGATGGAGTTGCGATTGTAGTAATGGTACGAATGTGCGTGCAGATGTCCATGTTTCTGCTGGCTCCAAATTCAAACGCATTAATGATAGTAGGCAAGGGAATGCATTTGCACGGTCGTCAAATGATTCATTGAGAGGTGATGATCAGAACAGTGGGCAATTCCTACGTTCAAATTGGCAGGTGCAAGGGTACTTAAGAGAACAAGCTGATTTAATTGAGATCTAAATGCACATTCTCTTTTGTATCAAAGACTAAGTGATTTCCTTGTGGCAGGAATGCCAGCTTGTTTCCGCTAAATTCTTTTGAATCAATCTTAAAGCAGCTTCAAAAATTGACTCCAGAACTGCATCGTCTAAGTTATGAAGCTTGAATAATGAAGTAATTTCATTGTTTATTTTGTAATAATTTTGCTATTAGTTCTTTTACTGGAACTTCCAGATGGTTCTTTATTATGCCTAGACCTACACTAAAATGCAGGTCCATTACTTGCGATACTTGAATAACCTATATCATGATGACTATCCTGCTGCTATAGAGAATCTTCACCGCTATTTTGATTATAGGTAAATAATAATATTTAGATGTTCAACATGATCTGTGTATATGCCAATTAGTACTCGGTGACATGAGCGATTTTGTTCTATTTTCTTAATTATATGTTTGTTACTGTTCATGCAATTCTTCTGGACTCAAACTCGGGCTGTTAACTTAGTGGCAGTTTATGTCTGCATCTTGGCTTGGTCTTGCTTCTTGCTCATGTCGTCACACTTGTAATACTTTCTACGACCTTTACTCCCCTCCACATGCAGAATGCTCTTGCTCCTCTTCCCATTAGTCTTTTTTTTTTTGACTTTTATTATTTGGTGCTTCATCAGATATTGTAAACTTATCGAGGTCAGAAATGTTGTTACAATTTACAAGACTGAGACTTCATGCATGGAATTTATTTAAGTTATGAATGTTCAGCTTGATGGTAGAGTTCTGGATGATGGCTGTTAACGAACTGGGTTTAGGCTTGGGTTTTGTTAAATCTTGCGTTGGATGGGCCTTGTGCCTGACTTGAGTGTAAATTCCAAACAAAGCCTTAAATGTTATTTATTTTTCTTGTTGACCAATAAAGCTTTTATTCCCAATCATGGACTATCATCCCTTTCTACATGATCTGGCTAAAGATCCCCTTGTTGGTTAGTGTGTCTGCTTTACTTTTACATTATTACTTTAATCACAATGTAAAATTTCTGAACCCTCAATGTTTCTGATGGTGCTAACGAAGCATAACAAACTCGTATCCCCTTGTCTAAAGGTCATGAATGGCAAGTCACATTTGGCAAAGCAACCTGAGATCAACTTTCTCTCTCATACATTCTCTTAACCATCTCATTGTCCTCTCTCTCTCTCTCTCTCTCTCTCTCTCTCTCTGTATTTGTTCCTTGGTATGATCCAAATGGTGGTCGGCTTGGACTGGTTAAACAATTAGTTACTAGCTTTTCAGGGCTCATTCTATCCCTTCTGTATCTTGTTGGCCAGTTAAATCTTTAACCTTCTTGGTAAAATCTGCTTCTGGTTATCTTTAAAATACTGAGTATGGTTTTAAATTTATTAAAAAGCTTGGACTGGTTAAACAATTAGTTACTAGCTTTTCAGGGCTCATTCTATCCCTTCTGTATCTTGTTGGCCAGTTAAATCTTTAACCTTCTTGGTAAAATCTGCTTCTGGTTATCTTTAAAATACTGAGTATGGTTTTAAATTTATTAAAAAGCATACAGATAGTTGTAGTAGTCTGTTTTATTACTTCAGATTCCATTATGAAGTAATATGTCTGGATCTAATCTACTATTGGTATTTTTTTTATTTTATTATTATAAGTATCTTTTCTTATTTTTCCATATGATGAAGATGTTAAGCTTAAGCTAAAAACTCTTCATTACAAAATGTACTAATTTACTTTAAAATTTTGGCATTAAAGTGCAGGGGCTGAAGGTATTGATGTTGCTCCATCTTCTTCATCTTCTTTCAGTTGTTTTGGGAGGTATGAAAGTGCTTTGTTGTGTTTGGGGATGATGCATCGTCATTTTGGGCATCCTAGGCAAGCTTTGGAGGTAAACATTTGGATCTTGTGCTTAATAAATTTCTGCCCCGGATATTTTTTTAACTTTATCCATCTTCTTAAGTATCTTGTTGCTTGATAATGTTCAGGTGCTAACTGAAGCAGTTCGTGTTTCTCAGCAGGTAACATGTTATCTTATATAAATACATATGTGCTTGCATACATTCATAGGCACATACATACATGAATATATATATATATATAAAGCTAACTTACAAAACATAAGGAGTTGGTTGGCATTTTATCCAATATTTTATTGATACAGATAACCTTCTTTAGTTTTAGAAGAAAACCGAGGAGGCATCTTTGTCTATTAGCTGTTTATTCTCTATGTTGATAGAAATCACCTCTTCATTCTGGGTGCACCCGGAATGCGTTTTGGGACCATTAGATCGCTTTCTGCTCTGGAGAAGGAAGAAACGCTTCTGGTTCTGCACATCTGATACATGCATGCAGTATGAGATTCTCTCAGTTTTGTACTTTCTGTCAGGTACCCTTTTTTTGATGGATGATAAAGATATGCTATAAATAGATGAGAAGGAGGTATAAGTGAACTGATAGAACTACCGAAATAACCAAAGAAAATACACTAAAAATAAAAGAAAACATACAGTAGTTAATCTATCAGTCCACGATCTCACTTAACATGCCCTCTGAAGGAACACCCACAGACATTTCCTCTCTTATCGTACCCCTCCTAGCAACATGTCTGCTAACTTGTTGTCTGACCTAGGTGTATGGGAGAATTAGATGTTCATCTCATTTACCGATGATATAGTCAACTGAATTGGGCGGCAAAGCCTCTAAGAGCATACATATGACCTGGACACCCATGAGATCACTAAGGATGAGTTACCATTCCACCTTGATATTCAAAAATTCTAGTCTCCTAGCTTTTCTTACACCCATGAGAAGTGCATGAGTCTACACTCTAATCGCATTTCCTATCCCAATGGCATCCGGGATCGCATGAAGAATAACTTGATGATCTCCGAAAATGCCTTCAATACCTGACAGGACTGGGTTCCCAAGGGACAAACTATCAAAATTCAGCCTCATCTTCC
>JAUPMG010077217.1:0-12964 GCA_031762675.1 Pachysandra terminalis
GCATCCATAGCAAGTAAAATGAAGAACAAATCACATATATAACCTTTCAGACGGGCAATGCATTAAACACTCCATATGTACTAAATAATTCCACCAACACCCTCGTATCTCCATTTTTCAAGGCATCCACGCACTTCTAGTAATTCACAATAATATATAAAAAAAATGGCACAACTGAATAGAAAATTGAAACAAACTAATAATTAATTTTAGAGACGTCTATATTTCAGTCAATAGCAAGCCGAAGAGAGAAGGTTATAGCCGGACAGTCCAGTTAAAGTAGAATCGGGTCCACATTCTCTAAACAATAATTATTACAAAGGCAATAAAGCCAATAAGTAATCAGAACATAAGACTTAATTAAACATGCTTAAACATTATGAAAGATTTAAATTAAAAGAGCCTAATTTTATGCATTCAATCAAGTGGAACAAACATATAATTAATTTTAGAGATGTCTATATCCCGGTCAATAGCACGCCGAAGCGAGAAGGATATAGCCAGACAGTCCGGTTAAAGCAGAACCGGGTCCACATTCTTTAAACAATAATTATTACAAAGGCAATAAAGCCAATAAGTAATCAGACCATAAGACTTAACTAAACATGCTTAGACATCATGAAAGATTTAAATTAAAATAGCCTAATTTTATGCATTCAATCAAGCGGAACAAACTAATAATTAATTTTAGAGACGTCTATATTCCGGTCGATAGCACGCCAAAGCTAGAAGGATATAGCCAAACAATCCGGTTAAAGCAGAACCAAAGCCAAATTCTTTAAACAATAATTATTAGAAAGGCAAGAAAGCCAATAAGTAATCAGACTTTGTCTGCATCTATAGGTTCATGTACTCTTGAGTAAACTGAAGATATCATCTAAATTGTAAATCAGTGCATAAGGCAAGACCAATGGATAATCTGTGCAAGACACAAGGCAAGATTGAGAGTTCAATAATCTTCATGTAATATTTCTTCCTAAGAGAGTTTGATGGCAAGTGGCAATCTTCTGAAAATTCAAGCCATATTGGACACTTCATTGATGAATATTCTAATGTTAGGGACATAGAACAGGTCAAGATTAGCAAATAAATAATAATCGAAGAATCACCCTCAGCATTTAACTTTCCTCAACATTTAACTACGAAAACTGATAACATATGGCATCTCGAATCGCCATCAGCAATGCGTAAACCTTTGCTCTACCTGCATCCCCCTCTCTAATGGGACCAGAAAAAAGCAAGTAAGACTCCTTGCCGAATCTTGAAACACACCACCAATCAACAATGGTACTGGGTTGCATACAGAGCATCCATCAAAGCTACTTAATTCAACCCTCACTAGGTGGAGCCCAAAGGCCTCAAACCAAACCATCCTATCCAGCCAAGGTAAAAAAAAAGCTATAGAAGACCAACTCCTAATAATCTGACACAGGAACATCCCTGAACTAGAAGAGTCAACCAGGTCTATCTCCCTCCCACCTAAATAATCCTACCAATGTTGGGCAAGCCAAGTCAGTTCTGACGAGTTTAAGATAATTTCATAAAACCATCTTGGGCAAGCCAAGTCAGTTATAATCCTACCAATGTTGATGCTCGAAGTGTGGGAACGTCATGCATTTGTATTAAGTTTGGTTCTAGTGGCCATAGTACTGCAGTTCTATTTCGCAGGAAATAAAATAATTTGTTACAGAAAATTCAACTTTCTTTGCATATTTCCTCATCTTTTAAGTAGCCATTTCCTTGGATTTCTGACTCAAGAAGTTTTGAAAACATGACTTTTGCATCTCCTTATTTATTTCTCTTGAAAAGAAAATTTCTAATTCTTTTATTACTCTTGCCAATGATTCATCTACTTTTATATCTTGTCGAGTAAGTTTTCACCCCACAACAAATATCTCTTTGTTCTTTACGTGATATATTCACAACTTTCCATTTAGTTTTTTTATAAGTCAGTAAATTAACTAAAGTTCTTGGTTGCAATCAGTTTCAGATGATGTGTTCCAAGCTGGATAGGTGTGATATCAGTGCTACAGCTTGAGGAGGAAAGAAGCCATTAAATATGTATTATAAACTGCAGGTTTTGCCTATTGACCATTAAAAGTAAAATGAGGAGTTCACCTATTCAACTAACTTTTCTCCAGTCGTCTTCTTCTTCCTCTTCTCTCTTCTATTCCTCTATTATGTTTTATTCTCCATAATCTCTATTGCAAGTTTTGTATAAAATGCATAAAATATAAACTAAATACAATGTTTCCAGAATCCTAGCAATATTTTATAATCCTCATGTAATATTTTCTTGCTTGTTTGATTTTTTTTCCTGATAATCTTATTGAAGCTAGGGTTTCTAAATGAAAATTTTTTCCCTTTTATTCACAACCAGCATAGACTTCACTGATCCAATATCTATAAATATTTCTATAGAACGGAGAAAAAAACAACGGCGGAGAGTGACTGCGATGGCGACAACAACGGCGACGATGATCAACGGCAACGGCAACGGAGGTTCTAGATGGATCGATTTGGTTAGATGAAGGGTTAGCACTATTGAGAGAGATGGGATTGAGGCAGCAGGAACAGAAAGAGAAAGGTGGAAGCAGGAAGAGAAAAAAAAAAGGGAAAGAGGGCTTGTCGAGGGAAGGAAGAAAAAAAACCCATAGTCGGCAGTTTTTATAAAATCGCCGACTATTAGACCCTTCTCGGTGGTTACACTTAAACCGCCGTCTATATACAACTCCTGTATCGGTGGTTCAATAACAACCGCCGACTATTATTCCTATATCGGCGGTTTAATTCAGACAAACGTCTATGGACCATATTTGTCTCGGTGGCTCCTTATAAACCGTCGTTCATAGTCATGTTATCTCGATGGTGCATATAAAACACCACCGAGATAGGATTACTTCGCGCGGGAATTTTCCCGTGCTTAAGGAGTTTACCGGGGTTTCTTATGCACTATAGGGGTTTATCGGCGGTCTAAAAAAAACCACCGTCTATTGTTTATATACCAGCGGTTTTTATTAAACAGCCGTTAAATTCCGCCGATAAAAACCCCTTTTTTGTAGTGTGTTGATTCAGACTTGGCAGGAGACTTAGATAGCAGAAGGAGCACTACAGGTTATGTGTTTACTTTGTGGAGTGCAGCAGTTAGTTGGGTTTCAAAATTGCAGAAAATTGTTGCTCTCTCGACTACTGAAGCAGAGTATGTGGAAGCTACAGAAGGTTGCAAAGAGATCGTGTGGTTACAGGTCCTATTGAAAAAATTTGGAATGAGGCAAGAGGATTGTAAGCTCTTTACGAATAGTCAAAGTGCGATTCATCTTGCAAAGAATTCAGTCTTTCATGCAAGGATGAAGCACATTGATGTCAAGTATCACTTCATACGTTCACTTTTGGATGAGAAGGTGATCGATTTGGAGAAGATTCACATCAGTGTGAATCCTACAGATATGTTGACCAAGGTGGTCACAATCGAGAAGTTGAAGACATGTTCAGCTTCTGTTGGTCTTCTAGCTTGAAGACAGAGGGGATGATGCACATCGGGTTGGTATTGTTATTCTTGAGATTATAGATGGGATAGTCATTAATTCGCATTCAATCTCCAAGTGGGAGATTGTTGTTATGTGGAGACTGAACTTAGTTAGGATAACAATCATGTTATCTGCAGGGTTGGTAAGGATAACAACCCTATTGAGAATGTCACCAACTGCCTAAATAGAATATTGATAAATGATAAAAAATTAAATAAAAAAAAGTCTATATTGGGTTTGTTGGTAAGTTTTTAGGGATACACCCAACCCCAGGGGATATAGGAGTATAGGGAAATAATAGAAGTTTCACTTCTATTATGTTTAGCCCTAATTATAGGGTATTTGATTATACCTTTAGTTTTGGGTTTCCTCTATCACTGTAACACATTATTTTGAGCTCTGGAGAATAATAGATTTTGGGTGTGCATCCATGGACATAGGCACTATCTATCGAACCACGTAAATATATAAATCTGCATTTTTTGCGTTCTTGATTTCTTGTTCATCTTTTTTTCTCTTTCTTTCTTAACACTATATATGTGTGTATATATATATATATACAACTTTTGAATGTTTTCAGATGTAGATAATATTTTAAAAAATATTTTATATTGCCCCCTTGAAATTATTTTTTGCCCCCCTAAATATTTTCTATTACCCCTTTTTAATAATTTTTTATGTTTTCATCCTTCATTATATAAAAGAGACAATTCTGGACACAATTTTTTTTCTTGAGAGACGCACGATTCACGAGACAAACTTTTTTTTCTTTAGACGGCTTTTTATCAATAAGAAAAAGAAAAAAAAAACTTATTATGAGTGTGCACATTCACAATAAATCAAATCTTGCCCCCCTGAAGTAGATTCCTGGCTCCGCCCTTGTATATATGTGTGTGTGTGTGTGTGTGTGTTAATAACCATGCACTTGCTGTAAAAGTTTAAGCTGTTAGATGACGACACGACAATGTATATCAAATGGTTCAACACACTCCCGCACAGGAACAACACATCCATGAGAGAAGATAGGGCACTGAGGCAAACACACACTTGCACGAGAACAACACATCCGTGGGAGAACAATCACACAAACAAATACACCCCAAGATTTGAATACGCGACTTTCTGCTTTGATACCATAGTAAGAACCACTTACTCTAATAGTTTAAGCTATTAGATAACGGCACAACAATGTATATCAAATGGTTCAACAATATGCCTGCAAATATGTGCACATGTATACACATACATATATTGCCAAACTTGACCCAGTAGTGCAATATCAAGATAGTTTGGAAACAAGTCGAATTCATATAATACAGTACTAGTATGCATTAATTAACATGTACAATACGTAACCTTATGTGAACATATACGCCATAAAATGGTAGTTGATACACATACATTGAATATCTTCTGCTAACTAGTAAGATATTTAACACCATAACTTTGTATATATCACACCCAAAACTTAGTATATATAAGCAACATAATCTGCATATACTGAGTATATTCAAATCTTTTAGTTGTTTATTTGGATATATATTATGCAGATCGATCTAGCGTCATTCTTGAAGAGTGCACCATGATGATCAGTTGGGTATGAGCTTGAAAGGAGGCTTGACTAGGGCTGGTGCAGGATCGTAGGTTCCATAGTCTTTTGTGTTCATTCTAAGGTACCTCTCACGAACACCATCATGGAGCAACGACTTCCGTATCATCTCCTACCAAGCAAAAGAGAAATTTAGAATCATGGCAAAACTAGATTTAATTTAGAGAGAATTAATGTAAATTTTCAGAAAGTATTGTGACTTGAATCCTGACTCCTTGTTCTCTTCTCATTCTGCTTATGAACCTAGGATTTAATTTTTAAACCATCTCCAGACTATGTTGTGAAGATTTACATCAAAGATCATGATTAACAGTGTTACTAATGAATAATACACGCGCACGCACGCACGCACGCACACACACACACACACACACACACACACACATATATATATATATATCATCCTTATTCATGAAGTGATAGACATAAATTATAATCTAGGGTTAAGATGGTGCATCTTTTTGAGATTTTGATCAAAATAAGGATTTCAAAGTTTATTTGTGATCTTTAGCATTTGATCTGTATAGAGAAATAGTTATAACAACAGAAAAAAGAAATATAGATTGGAAACTGGATTTTTCTGAGTATAATTATTGGATATACCTGATTAGTTGCTCTCACTTTCATCGCAGGTTCCTCGACAAACCTCAAAACTCGACCTGTAAAAACAATATAAGTGTAGGAATGAAGAAATTGTGATTTTCTCTCTTAAATAAATACATCATCATGTACAATAAAGCAAAAAATTCGTCAAAATATACAGAAGATCATATCATTTGATGTAGAAAAAACATGGTGAAAGTTCTAATCAAAATTTTAAGTACTCTTAATGTCATTAATGGAAAAAACTTTATCAAAGAAAAAATAAGCCTAATCCAACCAACTATAGTCTTGTAGTCTTCTAAACTGCTGAAACTCTTTTAGCTAATTCCCAATCTATTCATGAGAATTTCTAAATAACCAGTATTATTCAATTTTTAAGTTTAAGATGAGACAATCGAAAAAACTTTGTAACAATCACCCAAAAAAAAAAAAATTGTAATAGATTTCTCTTTAATTATTGGTATGAATCTATTGCTTATTGATATTCATTTGTATATTCTAGCAATTATTAACGGAGCTTGTTCATAAATTATCGGTGTTGAATCATATAATCTTTCCAGAAAGAATTTCAAGACACGACCCAGATCATTTAGCTGTATTCATTTATAGCTAACAGAAATACAGGTCAAGATTCACTTATATATATATAGTAAGGAAATGAACTGGTAGACTACACATTACACACTAGTCTACTACTTTTCGGCCTACTTGATCTGGATAATCGGTATAAGCATAAGCATGCTTGTGATCAGGTTTGATTATAGTATAATCAACAAGGGGACTTGAATTGAAGTAGTTAAGACAATTCTTTTAATGACCAGATCATCTTCTTCTACTCTTTCTTGGGTTGGAAAAGCTGACAATATGAGTAGACATTAGAAGTGAAATACTCTGGTACGGTAAGAGACTAGTACAGACACACCTGCATATGAAGTTGAAAGAAAAGATGCAGAGATGAGAAGAAAGAGGAAACTGATCTTCTTGAGAATCATGATACCCATATGTCAAGCAAGTTCTAAGAGATCTGCTGCTATCATTCAATAGAGTTTTGAGTTAAAGATGCTTCCTTTCTATACATAGTGAAGTACTTCAAATATACTTATAAGAGTGGCAGCAGTCCTAGAAAGAGAGATAGAACCGAAGATCAATTTTTTTTTTCTTTTATTTATTAGAAAGAAAGCAATCCTCTATGCTTTCTAGTTTAAAATTCAAAATGGAAAAGGTGAGGGAGACCACTTTTCTGTTGTTGGGGCACTAAGTCTAAGAGGTTAGTGGCTTGATATATTTAATTAACTTAACAGCAATCAGTAAGAACCCCAGTTGAAATTACTTAAATGTCCTCTACGTTTTAGGGTTTAACACCTTGCTTAGTCATCGAATATGGTAACCTGCAATGCAATGGGAAGGGGGTTTTCACTAAAGATGGGATATTTTTTGAAAAACATTTTACAATGGATCCACATTTTTTTAATGAACCAATCGCACAGATTTTATTGGAAAGTTCATTTTTCTTTTCTTTCTGGTAGACGAGAGCATTTTGTCTGGTCTACAAACCTGGACGATTTGCTGCACCCCATGTTGAAATGCTTGTACCCTACATTGAAATGCTTGTATCTTATAATGCATTAGGGTACAAGCATTTCAACGCAGGGTACAAACATTTCAACACGGGTGTAGCAAATATTCCAGACAAAATTCCATACGAAATACTCTCAAATTCTAGCTAACCTAACACAATCAGTGTTTTGGTTTATTCTAGGGCATGAGTGGGAACTTGAACTAATGGCATGCTTATTGCAGACAATATTGCATACAAATATATTGTAGAAGATTTCTGTTTGTCTACTGTTATTCGCATGGAAAAATAATTCTATGTCAATACCCCCACCAATTATTTTCTACCACGTAGACTACTGACCACACCTATTCTGGTTAAGATGAAAGCCAGTTTAGAATTAATATATCTTTTAGGGTTTTAGATTGATACATGACAGAAAATAACTGCATGGGGGTATTACCTCACCCGGGCATAGAATTTTCTTCTTAATCGCATTGACAAAATGTATTTGGACTACTCTACTGGGTTAACTCAATAAATCAACAAGAGCTCTTTTTCTAATTAGTTGGAGTTGACACACAAATCCTTTCTATATCACCATAGCCTATCAATTGGTCAGGATTCATGTTAATTAAAGGCAACTTAGTAGTGTTTAATTTACACATATATTAAACCCTAATTCTTGATCACCCAATTAAAGGGAGAGGATCTTCAGTGATGATCTTGATCACAGGAAACCTCCTGTGAACCTCACAGGAGGTCGACATGCGTCCTAGGTAGGCCCGTCACTTTAACCGACTTTTACCTCGGTTAAAGTGGTGGGCCCCAGGTTCACCCTTAAAAAAAGTTTTAAAAATTGCACGTTACCTTTCTTAATAGGACTCACCTTAGGACACATGTCGTCCTCCTGTGAAGTTCACATGAGGTTTCCTGTGATCCAGATCAACGGCTCACCCCAATTAAACATGAGATCAGTAGTAGTTAACCATTGACATAGAGTTAAAACTATAACACAGAACATTGACATAGAGTTAAAACTATAACACAGAACAAGGTGGTAAAAATTAACTGGGGATATTTCGGTCATTTGACATTACATTAGATACAAAATGAAACTGCTATGGAATGTAAATATAATATTATATATAAACAATTTAACTACTCTTGACCCAATGACTTAAAGCTCAAAAGGTGTACAATGGCATGTCAAATAAAGAAAGGTCGACGACGTAGAAAGAACGGTTGGTGAATAGAGATTGGTTTGTCTTTGGTTGGCATAAATAGCTTTTGTGGACAACTAGTGCTTTCAATTATCCAAAACGACAGTGACAACGCACCAAATACCACTGAATAGACAGTGGTGGAGAATAAAGAGAACCACTACTATGTTTAAACAAATCGTTTTACCGTGTTTTGGTCTCTTTTCGCGATAATAAAGTAGACCTAAGACAGCTCCCCTAATCCTGTAAGCCCCTTCTTATTCCCTTCTATAGCATCCAATCAAACTTTCATGAGCTGATGATCAAGATAGTTCTGTAACATTTTTGCTAATTAAGGTTTGAAAATCTTGCTTCATGAGCCTTTTCATGGACTAATACTATTGAAAAGCAAGCGGTATCAGTTATGATCATATGGAGATTTTTGTGATTGAACATCCGTGACCTTGACATTGCATGCATGTTTGGAATTGATTGGTTGGGCTGCAGTAGGATATAACTATTAAGAAAAAAAGATAAACAGAGATGAAGAACACAAATCAAGCACAGCAATTTGTGCGGTTCGACAAATAATGCTCTGGGTCATGAATTCATCATACCAGATTCTACTATTCTCACGAGCTCAGAAAAAGTATTACAAGGGCCTCTCATGAAAAAGTATGATGAAAATTTTAAACAAAATAGCAAGTAAAATTATTATTTTATCCTTCGACTCTTAAAAATAGAGTGATAATTGGACATCAATACTTCTCGAATGCCTGAGTAGCATAAGTCTCCACATAACAAAAGTAATTAATTGAATAACTTACATTTTAGTGATAAAATAAAATTACCTAGTGGCATGTTAATAGATGATTATTCGCTGATAACCCCTTTGCATATGAATCAACATTTCAAAACCCAACTTGAACTGGTGGGCTGCTGCAAGTTAAAATGATTCATCATGCATTGATTCAATTATTATTATTATTATTTTTTTTTTTGGGTCCAAGTTGATCCGTTGCACTGAAATTCTGCAACTTGAGTTTAGCATTTGATTCCCATACTCACAAAACCTGTTGGGATTTTGCCTTGTTGACACAGTGGATTCAAGACAATTGAAATTCTATAGAGAATTACCCTGACGTAATTAAACAAGAAGTTGATGATCTTGAATTTAATCAGGCGTCATTGGTCATACTTCACATGCTTATTGGTCCAGATATGATATGAAATATTGATTTAACGAACAATTTTTTATTTGACCCAACCCAATTACTTCATATGCACAAACCTAAATATCATATGAATTATTGATTTAATAAGACTATAGGCCCAAATATCAACTATTGATTTAATAGACTATTTTCATTTGACCCGGCCGAATTACTTGATACGCATGAAGGGCCACGAAGATTTAACAGTTCGTGCTAGTGAGATGGGCCACATTCCTTCCCAACACATCTCCCCCAAAAACCCGTGACTGTAAAAATGGGCCAGATGTCTTACGAATGCCTCGTATATTTTATGGGCTAGGGACCTGAAATTAGGCCCGGCACAAAAGGCACAAGCCTTGTAATGCCGGCCCGGCATTATAGGCCCATTTGTACGTTCCTACCCCCAACCATCCTTCTATCTATAGGGAGCTTCTTTACTTCCACACAGACACCAAAAAAAAAAAATTACCGGCACTGAAGGCCCATTTGTACATCCCTAACCTCAACCCCCCACCCCGCTTCCTTCTATAGGGAGTCTCTTCGCACGCATACAGCACACACAAAGATGATATAATATAACAAGTCGTGTCTGTCACATGAAACATGTTCTACTTATTTCTGTCATTGAGTGAGCATACAGCACACACAAAGACGAAATAATATAAGTCGTGTCAGTCACATGAAACATGTTTTACGTGTTTCTGCCATTGAGTGAACATGGAGTAGGCATAATCAAGTTTCAGACTGAACCAGATACCGTTGCTTTGGAGATCCAAGGGCAAGGCAGAATCAATTTCACACTGAGCCAAGCAACAATGCTGTCAACAATCAAAAACACAGCTCAAGGAACTAAAATGGAGATAGGATTATGCGGTATAGAACAAAACCAACGGAATCAATATAATACATACTTTGTATGTATGAGACATGCAAATACTAATATGCATCAGGACACCTCTGCGGATGATGTAGCATCAACCTTTGTGCCACTCTCATGGCGCAAACTGTTTTCTCTTCTGTACATTGCCTTGGCACCCTGAGAAATTAGGGATGACAAGATGACAAGTAAGCTTTAGCTGATATAAATCACATATAAATGGTTTAAGGAGATGCCTTTAGAGAAGTGAACGATAACAATTCATTGATTAATGTCAAAATAGGTGTAGAAATGTGTAACAATTCTGCCGATAATTTATATGTAACCGGGAAACAAAAAGTACTTTATACAGATTCTGGAAATCCATAACATTTGTGTTAATCAGGAAGAAAAAGAGTAAGTACAACAGCAAGGGTACAACATCTTCCTAGTAAAATCATAGGAGTCATCATCTGCCTATTGTTTGGGTTTTACATATAAAACACAAAGCATTTGGTCAATAAAACTAACTCAAGTCATTAAAGCATTTTGTTTGTTGATATGACATGAATATATATCAAGGGAGAATAAGAAGGTACAACTACCACTATAGAGAAGACCTCTACCAGTGGCACCAAAACAGAAATAAAAAGGACCAGGAGTCCGAAAAAAGAAAAAAAGAGAAAAGAAAAGAATAAAGAACACGACACAAGTGTGCCCGCACACACAAACAAGAAACTAAGAGTCAAAACATGGTCAGTTCCAAATCTCCTGAGACCACAGAGACCCTGCTAGCATCTCTCCTCGCAAGGTCAGCCTGATCAGTCACCCTAGGTGCCACAAGAAATGAAAAAGTCCGTCCTCTAACCAAAGACATCGCCAAACGAACCAAATGAGTGACCCTCTAGCTGCACGAATCAGGCTTCACCAGCCAATCAACAATGAGGGAAGTGCCACATACAATCCCAATATCCAGGAAACCCTATGCACGACCAAACCTCAAACCTGACACAAGCATCAGCTCAGTCCGCACAACCTCAGTCGAAACCACCGGGACAAAAAATACAAAAATCGGTCTATCATCCTGATCCCGGAACACGCATCCAAACCCGGAAGGACCGGACATGGTGGGGCAGAAAGCCGCAAAGGACAGCTCCACCCAACCAACCGGAAGGGGGGCCGAATGCAACTGGCAAACCTTAGGCAAACTAGCAAACGAAGAGATCGAATGTCACTCACGCACAATATCAATCGCAGACAGTCCAAAGAACTGGCCCCGAACCAAGGCCCAGGAGGCAACAGAGGACAAGATCCCATCAGTAACACACGAGGCCGAAGACTCCACATCCTGAAAGATCCTCTGGTTCCGCTCCCTCCATACAAACCAAAGCACAACCTAAAAGACCAACGTAAATAGAATCCTGCCCCTCTGCAAGACCCGGAAAACTCCACTTCTCAAGTAACTGACAAATACTCCCTAGAAACGCCCACACCCTCCCAATGGAGAGAATGAAAAAGCTCCAAATCTCCGAGACGAAAGGGCAGTGAATGAAAATATGATCTAGGGACTCCTCCGCCGCTCTGCACAAGAAGCACATGTTAGGACAAAGAGCTATAAACCTCCTTCTACGTTGGAGCATATCTGCGGTGTTGATCCGATAAAGTAAAGCGGTCCAAGTGAAAGCTTTGACTCTGGGAGGGATGGGCGAGGACCACAAGCAATAAATCTGAAAAGAAGCCGGGGGCCCAAACCCTGTCCGGACAAAGTTGACTAAAGAAAGAACGACAGGAGAAGACGCCTACAGGATCAGGAGTCCAGATCCTCCTGTCCCCCCACTCAGAACAAAGAACCACCTCCCCGACAGCCGTGAACAGAGAGCACAACTCAACACAATCCGCTTCCCTCGCAATTCTACGAAGAGGGAGGTTCCAAACTAAATCAGACTCGGACCAAGAAAGAACCTCGCAAACCAAGGAAGATTGACAAGTAGCGATCCTATAAATCCTCGGAAAACGTGAGTATAAAGGCTCATCTCCAATCCAAAGGCCCCTAAAAACAACACAGAAGAAGCATCCCCAACAGACCATCAAACCAGAGATAAGAAAAAAGGGGCCAACGCAACGATATACTTCCACGGACTGCCCGCAAAATCCGCACCGACAAACTCATATCCCTGCCATTCTGCTGAACACCATACTTACTAATGATAATCTTGCACCATAAGTGATCCCGCTCGTTGTTGAGCTATCATTGCCACTTGGCAAGAAAAGAAGAATTTTTTGCCACAGTATTTCCCAGGTTTAAGCCTCCCTGCTTCCTGTCCCGACAAACAATGTCCCATCTAACCAAATGGTCTCTCTTACCACCATTACCCTCCCACAAAAACGTACGATGAAC